>JANHAO010022240.1:0-12256 GCA_026873985.1 Saraca asoca
TATCATTGGCTATGGAAGAGAAATGATATATCGGCTTGCTGGTTTACATGGTGTACTTGGTAGCTTTTAATTACACACTTATGATGAGATTAAACAAATTTAACTTAGAAAGTGGTATCTTCATCATTATCAATCCCTCTATTTGCCCACTCCTACTGTGAGCTCATTTTGATTAGAGAAACATAGGTTGAAGTGTTTTTTGTTATATCTCATTATCCAAAGGGGAAGAAAACATAAAGAGTCCAACAAATGCAATCTAAACGTTGCATCATAAAAATAATATAAGAATGAAATTTACCAGAATACATGCAATTAACTTTTGGCCCTGATGTTATTCTATTTTTCTTGGTTGAAGTTTATTTACTTTTCTGTTCTTTACCTTATGGCTTTTGACTGTGTCAGTTCCTGTCACATGGTTGAAACAGTAGCCAAGACAAAAGATGCACCAAATAGAACTAGAATATGGAAATTAGACCTTTTGTTTAATTAAGATAAAAATACAGGTATTGACATATGAAGGAACCACCTAAGCCATGCCATCAAAATTTTACTTAGAATGTTTTATTAGACAGAATCCTATTAATTTTGGTTTTTATATAGTGTTAATAATAATATTATAATATAATATAGTATAGAGGGATATTGTCATCATATTATCTTCTTTGGACCCGCAAGAAGATTGATGTTAATCTGTTTATCACGAGGGACCAGTCTTACCTCATCTCTTAACTAGCCAAAAAGCATCAAAGTCCACGTGATAGTAAATGTTGTTGTCTCATACCCAATCACTCACATCCCACAATTGATGTTATTATATGAATTTTATGACATGATTAATGCTGATCTTCAAATTGTATTCTATTGATGTTTCATGAATTATTATATTATTAAAATGATGTTAATATTAAAATCAATGTTGAGGATTAATTTTCATACTAAAAGATCCTTAAGAGCGAGTAATACCGTTAATTTCATTCAATTTTTTTAATTTTGATTTTCTTTTGTTAATATTTAGAATAGAATATAAAAGATAATATTTATGACTTTTAATCTTTTGATTATTTTACCTAATTTGTGACGAATTAGACTTGTGATCCATTGGTTTGTATTTTATTTTATATGTATAAAATAGAATGATCTTGAAATTTTAAAAAAATATGAAAAAATTTAGCAATGATTGTGTAATTGTTGTTAATTTAAATTTAAAATTTTTAAAAATGATAGCAGCAATTACACAATTACCACCAATTTAAATTAAAAAAATTTAAAAATGATAGCAGTTATTACACAACTCCCGCCATTTTAATTTCAATTTTTTTTTTCAAAAACATAAAGGTGATTAACTACCATTAATTAATTCATAAATATGATTCCAATGGTTGCATATAATTGTCACAAATATCAATCTAGTGACTAATTTTTTGACTATTGTTGTAATTGTTGCCATTGTATTCGACACTAGTTTAAACTGCTGCTATATTCATTGTGTAATAGCCACTATTTTAAACTTTTTTTTTAGTATTTATCCATTTATCTTTTAATTTTGTCAATAAAATTAATAATATAAAAAATCTAAAATTTGATCTGGTGTCCTTCAATATCTTTTTTTTAATCAAAAGTAAGGATGCAAAATAACCACTTTAACGTCTTCTTTTTTTTTTAATCATTTGATACATATTATTTTTAATCAATGTAAATACTTAATCTTTTTATATAAATTATATTTAATATTCATGTAAATATTAAATGATATCACATAAAATTTTAAACTTTTAAATTATTATTTTAGTTAATAAAATATAAAACAAATAGATAGAAGAATTTAATTAAAGATAATTTGACAGATTAAATAAAAAATAAAAATAAAAATTAAATTAAAAAAATTTACCAAAAGAATATTTTAACATAATTCAAGCATGTTCTTCTTGAAGCCTAAAACTAGTAGAGATAGTTTTCCGTTTTCTAAATTTCACTTTTAATGATATTGTGTTTAATAAAATTACATATAAATAAAAAATATAATTATTATAAAATAAAACAAAATAAAAATTGTCATTATAGAAAACACGCCACAATCACAATTTATTATAATTACAGTAACTTTCACTGCGAGACAGCACAATCACAATCAGAAGGAATATGAGAGCCAATATTGAAGAAATTTGACATGCACGTGCAAGGGTGTAGATTGGTTTAGAGACTCAGACACAGGATTCGGTAGATTTGACCTCCAAATCATATGGAGACTCCTTGGAAGTTTCTCTTCACACAGCAATCTAATGCCATTCATTAGTCTCCTTCCAGCCATGTTACAACTGTTTTTGTGTCTTAACCTTATTCAAACAGGTACATATTCAAAAAAAAAAAAAAAAATTGGCACCGATTTGGAATTTTTATAAGCTTTATGAAATTTTTTTTTATAATTTTTATATAAAAATGAAATAATTAAAGAATTTTTTATATAATTTTAAATTATAAAGTTATAATTTTTATATATTTATTACACATTAAATCTATAAACAATTATAATTTTTATAAAAAAACTACAAAATTTTACATAAAAATTACTTTTATATTAAAATTTCATAAAAATTTGTAAGATTTTCAAATAAGTACTAAATTATTATTCATTAATTAATGCTTATCACAAAAAAAAATTACACAAAGCTAATCAAGACTATATAAAGTTTGTGGGTTTCAATATAATTAAAACAAAATCCTAAGGCAATTCAATATGAGCTTTTGCTACCATAGGGGAGAAGAAAAAGGAATATAACTTGTATAAAATACATTTTTTTGGGTTGCAAATATATATATATATATATATAATCAATAAAGTTGCATTATTATTTGTGAAATATTTTTGAAAAATTTTAATTTTTTTAAAAAATAATATTTGCACACTAATACTTATACATGGTATATTTATTTAATTAACACATAATTTATGGATTTATATTTCATACATTAATAATATAATTATATTACACCAACGACACATAAAACAATGATATCTGTCTATCATTTTTTCTTACATTTATATTATTTATTGTTTTTGTAAAAAAAATATGAAATACGTGACGTTATTTTATATATCAGTAGTATAAATACAATTATAGTGCCAATGCATCAAATATAAATACCATTTTTATTTGATATTATATAAAACTGTTTTATTTGATCAACCATTAACAAAATATGGAAAAAAAAAAGGATAAATAGTGAAGCAGTAGCCAGTACATAGACATTGCTTCAAAACGTAGATAGTTTTCATGGGATTATGGATCAAATATTATAATACCTAATTCATGCTTGACAGTTACGTTATATATTCATATAATTTATCTCTAAAAAAATTGAATTTTTTTAATAAACTCCATATATCTTATTAAAAATATGATATTTTCAGCTCTAATTTTAAACGCAAATTAAAATTTATAGAGGACCTTATTATGGAGTCATCGTTTTTGTACTCTAGTCAATCCAAGTTGGTAAGTCTCTCTTCGCCACCTCAGCTTAAACCAATTTCGGCTTTATGTTTGTCAGTCCGAAACCTCACTCCGAGACATTGAATTCACGTGAAGTCCGCGTGATATCTGGCCCAAGACAAGAACCTAAACATCGTGTCAAATAACAGAATTTAAGGAAGTGACACCCTTAATTTGGTCCCCCTCCAAGGGTATCCTCATGTATAATTCAAAAGTGTGTTTTAAATTTTATACCTCAATTTTTTTATATTTTTAATTTTCGAGAGACAAAAATATCATTTTTCATTATAAGATTCATAATTTTTTTATTAAAATAAAAAATTTATATATTTATTTTTCTCGTAAATTCGTATATTCAAATTTGTACAGAATTGGACGAATGCATGTCCCCTGGCTTAATCACCTTTTTTTTTTTTCAAATGGTATACCTAATGTACACGTGTCCGTTAGTTTTACTGACCCAAATTAAAATTGATTAACTTCCCTTAAATTACACATATGTATATATGTGCGTGGATTGTGACGAAATGGGTGATGTATATTTCTACTATCATTTGTTCTCCTTAGAGAAATTATTTCTAAACACCCACTATTTCTATTATTAATTTTCTACATTTTCTTTTTCAACCACTTCTAGAATTTGAGTTTAGGGTTAATTTACTTTAAAGGACTAAAGATTCTAAATAAACTTGGACTCTTTTAAAGTATAAGCATTAATGGTTGAGATTTTAAAATATTACATTAAGTGAATTTTTTTTAAAAAAAAAAAGAATAATCGACAATTTCTTGAATTTTTCATGAGTAGTTTTAATGTTACATATACTTTATTCTTTCAAATAACCCTACACTTGAGAGAAGTCTGATCCCAGGTTCGACTATGTTCCGTCTCTTTCTCGTAGCATTACTAGAAACCCAAAGTTTTCCATTGTGTTGTCTCGAGAGAAAGTGGCCACTCTTGCTTTGTCCACTTCCATCGGATGGATATACAATGCAACTGAATTCTAAGGAAAAGTAGGAAACCCAATCCTTTAGCAATTTCTGAACCCTTGCAATATAGCAAATACTGGTTCTACTTTTACACAAATATTGAGCACTTTAGTGTTTAAATTGTACATTTGAAAAGAATCTCACTGAAGTGAACTCATTTAATTTAGATTATGACACAACAAATAATAATATGTAATCATTAGCGATTCAAAACTTTAATGGAAGCTATTTAGATTGTGAAGAATATCAACCATATAAAATAGAGAATGACTTGCGTAAATAGTTTAGATAGTGGAGGTTGTCATGACTTTTTCAATAATTATTTTTTAATAGATCATATTATTAAGAGAATAATTTTTTGATTTATCAAAGAATAATATACCATAATATTATTAGAAATTTTAGTATTATAATAGAATTAGGAAAGAAGTGAAAATTTGTGAGACATGTTAAGTAAGTGTGACTAATAGTAATTTAAATATATGTATTATACTTGAATTAGTGGGCATTAATTGAGAAAACACCAAAGGATTAAGATAACCAAAAAGAAACCCCAAAAGTATGTGTCTTGCCTGCGGTCGGTCAAATAATATAATAGTATCATATTCAACTCTCATCCACCAAACATACTAGTGCTTTATCCTACCATATTGTTTTTTGAATATTTTGTTTAATCAAAAGAAGCGATCTTAGTTACGCGATTTATGAGGTGCATGTTGCATCAGGGGTAAGTGCACATTCATTGCAATTGGTCAATTTAGTTAATAAAATATATTATCTTCAATTATTTATATTTTAAGTTTAAATTTTATTAATAATATTAATATATTACATAATTAGTAAGTATTATTATAAATCTTTAAAAATTAGTATTGTATTCTAACTTGAATAAAATGAGTTATTTTACTCCTAAATTTTATAATACTGAAATAAAAAGTGCATATATACTAACCGCATGCCTTATAATTCAAAATTCAAATTACATTTCCATCAAGTCTTTTTGAACCTTAAGTGAGCGGATGTACAAGATAATGACATTATTTTGAATATGATGTAACCCATATTATTTTCAGTATTCTAGTGCTTTTATAAATTAGGATAATATCATGACCCGTCCACCTAAGTTTTCTTGCATTTTATCCTATAATTATAAAGGAATATGATAATGTGAAATTTTCTATTCAGATTTACAGAATGATAATTGCTAAGGCATCATAATTTGCAATAAGTGATAAGGCAGACCAATGATGTCACTCCGATATTTAGGTCATGCTTCTTCACAGACTGCTTTCATTGTCATTAAATAAATAATTAATTTAAGTAATATTTGTTTTGATCTTAAAATTTATTTGTATATTATAAGATTAGATGTTTAAATATTATTTATCTTTTTATTCTTTAAAATCCAATCTCATTATATTAAAATTGAACCAAAGTCTTATGTCCACTGAAATGATCCTTAACACCAAAAAGACTAGAACAATTGGTGATAATTCTTGTTGATTTTATTACATGATGCAATGTGAGTATAATTCTATAAACTAAATGGAATTTTTTTTAATTTTGGTTAAGTTGTATTTTTTATCATTTAACTTTCATTCACATTTCAATAACATGCACTAAATATTATTTAAATCAAATTTATCTTTTAATTTTCAAAATAAATGTAATCTCAAACATTTAGAAAAATCATATATTTTTTAGATGATGAAATCCTACATAATTAGACATAATAATGTCTGGGCTATGATATATTGACGTTTTTCCTGCAATAAAATCCTTCTATTTTAAAATAAAACTCTTGCATTTTCATATAATTTTTTTTTTGTAGATTTAGTTTATTTACCATGTCAAAATTAACTACTTCTTAATGTTACTAGAAAAAACTATATCCTTATCCCTTTTCAATAAAAATAAAAAGTTTAAAACTAACTAACAATATAAATTCAATCGAGGGAAAAAAAAGGAAAAAAAATACAAACTAAAAAATTCCTACAACATCAAAAGGATCATGTTAAGTTGACATTGATTTGTAATATTTCCATCAAAACTCTTTTATCATAAAAGCAGTGCATTACCGCCTTGTTAACCATAGTCACAAATGAGCTTTGAAAATTCACAAAAGAATGAATTTTTTTTTAAATAGCTTGCCTTTTAATCTAATCAACAAGCCTTCATAATTCAGGCAATATTCTTTCCAATTATGTAAGATTTTATCATTTGAAAATAATTGATTCTTTAAAATGTCCGGCATTACATTTATTTTGAAAGGTAAAGGATAAAATTAATTCAAATAAAAGTTCGTATATATTATTAAAACTTGAATAAAAGTTAAAAGATAAAAAATACTATTTAACCTTTAATTTTTTGCTAACTCAAAAAATGAAAAGTCTCTCAATCATTTTGACAAAAAGTGAATCAATTTAAACCTAAAAATGGTCATTTTTATTTTGAGAGTCTTTGTGTTAAAACACTAATTGGCATCATAAAAGAGTGCTCGAAGTCTTTTTAATTTGATAAAATTTCCAAAGTTTATCATCATTTACTTTATTTATTATTAAAGGAGATGCAAGAAAGGAAATATTCATGCATGTCTATTAAAAGCTATCCCACACCAAAAAAATATTTGCCAATTCCACTGTTTATTCCCTTAATTTCTCAAAAAAAAAAAAAAAACTCAAATCCCACTTTTTATTGTTATTATCGTCTTGGATAAATTATTCTCACTTCTCTAAAATTTAATATAATTATATTTATATCTTTTATTTTTAAAAATATACACTGACATATCTTTTTATTACACTTACCTCTATTTTCTTTTATTTTAAATATGTATTCATCTCTTTTATTTTTTAAAAATAAGAGAAATAGATATGTATTTTTAAAATTAAAAAAAATATGAATATAATTATATTAAAGAGGGGAAAATAATTTACCTTATTATTTTTTCAATCAAAACAATGTGTAAATTTACTGTTTAAGGCCTTTATCAAAGATTTCATGAGGTCATAGCATTGATATTCGAAATTAATAATGCTAGCATTTGCTATCTACCCCTGTTTGTATCAGAAGAAATTGAAAGGAAAGAAAAAAATGGACAGGAAAAAAGGGCAGAAAATACAATATACTGCTGTTTGGCTGAGGAAAGAAAAGGGAGCAGAAGAGAAATTGTGTGGAAAAGAGGAGGTGGGCCCCAGCAGAAGTTTTTCTCACTAGTTTTGGACAGAAAAGTGAAAGAAAATAGCGGAGGTTGCATTCCAAGCCTTCACCGAAGTTCTATGCGGCGCGATTTCTCTACCCAAGTTCTGTTCGGCACAATTTTTTCGCTTGTTCTGCGGCAAGGTGAGCTCTTCTGTTCCTCTTGTTGTTATTCTTCTCTTCCCTCTCGTTGTTTTCTTCACTTGATCTGTGATTTGTTGATGCTAGAGCTGTTAATGCCGGAGCTGTTGCAGATGATGAAAGCGCCGCCGAAGGATGAGAGGATTCTAGAGAATACGGCGACGGAGTTGGCAGCTGCGGATGGATTATTGTTTGAGTTTCCGACGAGATATAGGTGTATGGCAACACAAACGAAAGAGGGATTTTTTGATTTGACGGGGCAATCGTGGAAGGAGCAAAACCTTGCAGGGAAACTGTAATTTTTAGCTTTTTGTTTTCTCAAGGATTGTTTGTGAATCGTGGGTTCTTTTGTTTTTTTCAAAAAATGTATGTATCTCATTTTATGCTTTATTTGGATATTGAGAAAGTTGAGCAGAGCAAGGAAATGCGTTTTGTTTTTAGCAATTTTTCAAAATAATTTTTCTAGAATGAATCTGTGAATCGATTCAGACATAATTATTAACTTATGAAATATTTATTTATTTATTTATTTATAAATCAATTCACAATGAATATTATTAAGAATTTTATAATTAAAATTGATTTACAAAAATTATTAATCTTCAATGAAAATAATCTTTTCAAACAATTCTTCAAAAATTGATAATCTCTTGAATGAATTTAAGATAATAATTTTTTTCCTTTCTTTTCTCTTATCTTCTATCCAATCAAATAAGAAAATTACAAATTTTATTCTTTTTATTTTCTTTCTTCTCATTTTCTTTTCTCTATTTTTTTTTCCTTCCTGCCAATCAGAGGCTAGTATCTGCTATACGTATGTAAACAAACCTCCATTAGTTACCAAAACGACATCCTCAACTGTACTAGCTGCAACGCCGGCAGCCTTCTTGTGTTTTGCCTCGTTTCCAAATTATTGATCCATCGCCGTTGCTCTCAAGAGTGAATTATGCGCAAAATGCATGCATGTGTGTAATTAATATCCCTTTGATATTTTGAAGTGTCAATTCCCGCCGATGACACACTACCTCTTTAAAATTTCGAGGGAGAAAAACACAATTCATTTACATTGTTATATCAATATTTAAGAAAGAAAATGCAAATTATTTCTATTGTTAGAGGAAATATATTAGGCCAAGAATTAAATAATTGTATTGGATTCTAGTTTAGAGAATTACAAAGCAAATGAAATGTTCATTTATAAACCCTAATTTTTATAAAATAAGAGTCTCAACATACAAAGGATCGAGACATGAGTTCATAATGACTAAAGGTGTCAAACGGACCGGTCTGCGCAGATGCGAGCCTAAACGGATCAAGTCCGTTTAGACCCACATTTAAACAGACTAACTTTTACCTGATTCAGTCCGTAAAAAAATACGGACCGGTCCGCATGATTCTCAGAATTTAAGCTAATTTAATGCCAAATTAGTTGATCCGCACGGACCGGACTTGATCCGTATAAATGTGGGCCTAAACAGGCTTGATCCGTTTAAGCCCGCATTTAAATGGACTAATTTTTGCTTGATTCGATCCGCAAAAAAATGCGGACCGATCCGCAAGGCCCGCGGACCGACGGTCCGTTTAGTACCTCTAATAATGACATGATTAAATAATCGTGGAAGTAATGTTGAATTCATAATAACATAATTAGATAATCGTGGAAATAATTGTTTCCTAAACATGGTGGTAATGGTCATTCTTCATACTTGCTATTAATTTTTTTCTTTTTTTAAATAGATTAAAGTATAAGAGTCTAATAGAATTAGAACAAAATACTAGTCAATTTTTTTTGAATACATTCATATTGTTAGTAACATAATTTAAATTTAAAATATAACTAGTGATTAAAGATAAACCTTATCAATTTAATCAATTTGAAACTTTTCGACTGATAAGACTGATAAACAAAACGAGGAAAAGTGTGAAAGTGACTTGCAATCACAATAAAATTAGTTGTACACAACAAAAGTGATTCATCGATTATGCTTCGATGATTAAGTCAATATTTTAATAGAGTTTCAATAGTATAGTGAAAATGATCTGAAATAGAAATACTTACTGATATATATAGGTGTCAAACGTGTCAATTAGCATGCTCTTAGACAAATAAAGTACTGTCACGTATCTCCAATATATTGATAACATTAGCAATATTCTTGCTAAATAATTGCAGTGATCACATTATTCATATATGCTTAAATCATATCTTTTATCATGCATTGGTTAGATAATTGATTTATCGAACTCTCATTTGATTAAATTTCTTGTTTAGGCCAATCGATTAGACATGATTAGCCAATCGGGCTAAGCTAAGTTGTATGGTAAAATTGATTCTTCATCTAATTTTAATTAATCGACTTACATTGGTATTCAAAAACTATAAAGTATTTTAAATTGTGTCATAATTTAAAATGTTTTTCTTAATAGGATGATTGCGTCTTTATTTCTTTATATGCTAAGTGAGAACAAACATTTAGCATTACATCATTGCATTGATCCTATGTATGTTTCTTAACGATGATAAAGTCTTAATAAGTCAAGACTGCAATTAGAACTAAATATATGCAGAATCCCGCGACTTCTTTCTACGTAGACAGACACAAACTTTTTGGGACATAGATCCCATGCATATGAGAATTCCTAGAATCTGTGACGTGTCATCCAAATGCGTAGCCACGTGTACTGTTCATTCAAATATCAGAAACAATTTTGGCTAAAGTTAAGAATATATATACCTATGACAATATGTATGTGGTCATTCACTGCGTACTTTTATACTCTCCCATGCAAAAATCAGGTTGGCCATGTTCATTGGTGCCACTGATGTATGTGTCATTGTAACAGGGATTTAGTTTCATTTGATTCTTAATGAACAAACAAATTTAATATAAAATTAGGTTCAGTGGATAAATTAGTCAAATTTAAAAATCTTAAAAATTTGATTTATTCAATTCATGAATAGTTTGTTTAAAAAGTAATTAAAAATATAATTATATATAATATTTTATAATATAATATCTTGAAATAAAAATATATAATATTATATAATTATTTTTAAATATCATATTATGATATCATTATCTTTATTTTTTATAGGATGATCTTTTTTAAATAATTATTATTTAATTTATTTTGAGTAGAATAATTTACGAAAATGATTTTATAGTTTACATAGATTTAGTAATGTGAAGGGTTTAAAGATAAAATAATAACTTACTTTTGAATGAAATATTGAAATGAAAAAAACTAAAAATAGGAATCTTTTTCATAATTTATAAATAAAGATTATTTACATTTTAATTAAATTTATTTATTTATTAAAAAAATAAGTCAAATAAACAAGATAAATGTATCATGAAAATATTAAGGTTTGGCTTAGCTCGTTTATATCTCCACTCAACGATTGTTATGGGTAACATTATGATTGTGATCTTTTTCATAATTGTAATTTTTTATAATTTAATTTTAAAATAGTCATATATTTTTTTTGCATTTTTAATAACACGGCTAATCCATGGAAATCATAATCGTAATTTGGAGTCATGATATTTGTGAGTGTGTTTCTCTCTCTATATATTGATATTTTCAAAGACTTTATATTTGAATATAGTTTTGTGAATTTTGAAAATAAAAGATTTAAGTTGTATTTAGATAAAAGGAATTGAATAAAGATTTTTACCCATTAACTGAATCCTTTAGCTGATGGAACATGCATTCTCTTCACAGAAAAGGAAAGAGATCAAACATAAGGAAGGAGCAATTAAAATGGGGAAATTCAAGAGAAAAAAGGAAGTACAATTTCCTTAAAAATATCCTTAATATTTATTTTAATTTCTAATAATATATCCTTATTGAAATTTGACAATTCCCAAAAGATAAAGGAATTTTAGGACAAAGTTACAAGACTACCCTATTAATAATGTTTGAAAATACAATTGCCAATACAATTCTTCATGTTATGAATCATTTTTATGGATGTCCATATACACTTCCAAGTCTTTTCACATCATGTGTATAATTCATCTCTCTCCTTAAGTTCATTCCTTTGAGGTCTTGTACATATGAATATAAGTCCATAAATTAAGGTTAAGAAGTTTGAGTTATATAAAATAATGAAATAAGAGAAATTATCTTACTTTATTAATTCCTTCATATCTCTTTTGTTCTGTTACACATTTTATAAAATATTATTAGCATGAATCTTTCCTTCATATCTTTTTTATTTTTTTAGTTACATATTTTATAACACATTATAAATACAAGTCTTTATTATTTGGGTATTTGATTTTTGGTGAAAAGAAAACTTTGAAGGAAAACTTGTTCAAGCAAGAACCTCAATTCGCATTGTAGTAACACTAGATACACTACAAAAAAAACTGTTTTTAGCGACCGAAAATTTCGGTCGCTAAAAGATAAATTTCGGTCGCAGACTATATTTGCGA
>JANHAO010022241.1:0-12271 GCA_026873985.1 Saraca asoca
GCCAATTGACACCAAATCCTAAATACATCTTAACTCAGCTGGAAACATGACATTTTAGCTCTTAAAATGCTAAGCATGAGGGCAATTACATGTTTCAAATCTTGTGTTATCAAATACACCAAGATATCATCAATGAACATGATTACAAATTGATCAAGAAAAGGTCAAAAAATCTTGTTCATCAGATCTATGAAAGCTACAACAGCATTAGGCAATCTAACAAACATAACCAAGAATCCATAGTGACCATATCGAGTGCGAAAGTCAATTTTTGGAGTGTCTTCCTTTAAGGATTTGCAGCTAATAATAGCCTAAATGTAAATTAATTTTCAAAAAGTATTGGGCACCCTTGAAGTTGATCGAACAAGTCATTAATTCTTGACAAAGGATATTTATTTGTCACTATAACTTTATATAACTACTTATAATCAATACACAGCCTCAAGGTTCCATCCTTCTTTTTCACAAATAACATTAAAGCTCCTTCACGGTGAAGTGCTGGGATGAATGAAAGCTTTGTCCACTAAGTCTTGTAACTGTGCTTTAATTTTTTCAATTCATCTAGTGCCATTTGATAAGGTTGAAAGGAAATGGGGTCGATACTTAGAGAAACATCAATACAAAACTTAACTTCTCACTCTGGTGGCATTCTAGGTAACTTTTTAGGAAAAACATGTTAGAACTTTCAAACCATTGGTATATTTTCTACCTTTTGCTATAATTATTCTATGTCCTTGACAAAGGCTAGATAAGCCTTACATCCTTTCTTAATCATTTCCCTAGAACTCAAAAAGGAAAAAAGGTTAATAGGAGCATCACTCTTGTCCCTATAAAGCAAATAATGTGTGGATAACTAATCCATGCCCAGGATGACATCAAAATCAACCATATCTAACACAACAAAACAATATGTAAAATAATTCCATACACATCAATTCCATAAGAAGATATCATATCATAAGTAGTCAATGTCTCACCCAAAGGAGTAAATACTAACAATTGTGATTCTAAAAGGAGCTGAGGTCTAACAAGTCATAGTGCAAGATAAATAGAGATAAATGAGTGAGTTGCAATCAGATCAAATAGCACATGAGCTAAAATAGAATCGACTAATAAAGTACCAATGACTACCACATTGGAGGCATGGGTGTCCTGCCTAGTCAAAGCATATACTCTCACAATAATTCCATGTCCACTACCACAATCTCTACTAGAAGATCCTTTACCTCCCCCTCTCCCACCAAACTTAGATGGCAATGGTTTCTCAAATGTTGCAAATTGGGTTAAAATATTTCCTGACACACCAGTACTAGATAGAGCTATTAGACAAGGATAATTTCTCACCATATGACCCATTTGACCATATCTAAAGCAAGTTCTAGTTTTCCTTTTACAAACCCATGAATGAATTTTTCCACAAGTTTGACATAGTCCTAGTGCCATAGGTTTAACCAAAGTAGTGTAACTGGAGCTAGATCCTCTAGAAGAGTGATGACTCGAAGAAGTGACACTTGCCAGTTTTTTACTATGATTACTTCTACTTAGGTCTAGTAGTGGAAACTATATGTCAGGCCTCCATGAAGGAGGTGCATTAGAAGCCAAAGATGATGATCGTCTAGATTTTCCACTTGTACCCTCATATCTTGATTTTTTCCTCATATTACCTTAAGCCTCTCTTTCTTTCTTTCTTTCCATAAATCTCACTTCTAATTCTATGGCTTGGTTATAAACTTGTTCATACCTAGTGTCCTCAAAAACCTGAATAACATTAAAATAATTGTCATTAAGGCTATTGCCAAATTTCCTAGCCTTGTCCCCTCAATAAGGATCATGTGTCTTACAAATCGAGATAAGTGGAGAAACTGGATAGCATACTTGAAGACTAACAACCTTTTTTGCTTGAGATTGTTAAATTCCTACAATTTAGCATATTGTTGCCCTTAAAGAAAGAATTGTTGTAGGAAATCCATATGAAATATTTCCCAAGTGCTTGCTATTTCCCCAGATAATCTATGACTTTCTTAACCCCAATACCAATCGCAACAAATCTGTCAAGCTAGAATCCAACTAGCCTCATAGCAACATCCTTTAGGAACTCAAGGACCTACCATAATCACTCATTTTGATTCAAAAATAAGAGAGGATGCACCAACGATCCAATGCTCAAATAACAAAGGGGCTTGAGCTTGGAGGTAGTTTCTAAAGTTCACAGGCATTGGCCCTATAGGTGATAGAAGGGATGGTGGTAATTGTGTTTCTGACTCTTCTTGTCTTTGTCTCTAAAGTCTTTGTTAGGTCAATTTGTCGACAAGCTCATTTATAACTATTTGCAAATTTCTACCCCATATCGGGGCATTTGATGTAGAAGGGCCTGCTGAAGCCTCAAAAGTAAAAGGAGCATTTTTCTCATGTTAGAAAGTTTTTGGTTACACTTTTACACGTGCTAGAATATGCTCTGGTACAATACGGGTTTGGCACCTTACCTTTGATTTGGCCTTTAGCGCTTGTTATGATCTCTCTTCGTCTTTGACTGGCTTAGCAATGGAAGTGGGATTGACCCTTACTTTTTCAACCCTACATTAGCCTCTTACATAGCCTCGACTCAAGCTCTACTTCTACCTTAAGGTGGTGATGGTGAAGAGAATGGTTTATGCGAAGCTTTCTCGAAGATTTCTTCATACCAGCATCTAATATAAGCTAGAGATATATTCCTAGGCGGCATTTCCCTATTATCAAATAAAAAGATTATTTTTAGTAATATTTAGATGTGTAAATATAGAGAGAAACAAAAGATTTAGGAATTGCAGAGATTTTTAACATATTTTTGGGAGTAAGTATCAATATATCCTTATTCATATTTCGTGCTCCTAGGTGCAATAACATGAACTTAGCATGCCTATTCTATTTTGGTAGTTAGAAACATCTAATTATGCACCTAACTCTAGACCATCCTCTTATACCAACATTGTCATGCCCTACATTTTGGTACGTGACCAGTATAGAAGGTTACCTATATGTTACTCCCTACAAGCTTAAACCATGCAGCAACATTCCTAGTACTACACATCTCCTAAGTGGAGAGTGGTTAAACCATTGGAAAAAATCTAGGACAAGGTAGTAAAATTAAACAATATTGAGAAATTTATCTAATGCTTTATCATACTTTTGAAAAAAATCAGGCAAAGTTTCCTTTATTTTCTAGACCCTGGGTACTAAGCCATTACAACAGTTGAAGGCTACACATGCTACTCACAACCTGTACAATTAGACAAATGCAACACAAGCCCAAATATCACAATATACACAATTTGCTAGATGACAATTACATACATACATGGGATGACTTAACCTAACCAATTGGCCAAATACTACTATCATTATATATTTGTGCTCCACATAAGAAGTCTACCCAGTCAAGGAGATGACTTAGGTCCGTATGGATGAGGATGAATAGCAAGAGTGGCCTCAAACTCTGAAAACATAAAAGAAAATGGAGTGAGTTCTTAAAACCCAGTGAGTGAATAATCCTCCAAGAAGCCAATGGATAGTGTAAATCATTTTCAAATGCAATGTAGTATATCATACATATATATATGTATAAACTTTAGCTTGAAAATGCCTTACCAATCAAAAATTTTAGTTCACTATGGAAGTCAACTTCAACAATTATATCAATCCTTAGACTAAAATAGAAAGCATAGAAAAGCATTGTAAAGAATGCTTATCATAATATAAAATAAAAAAAAACCACTAAATTCTTTCTTTTATCTTAAATAATCAAATGGTAGGAAAATTCAAATTTTCAATATACAATTCCAATCCAATGGTTAATTCCTAAAGGCAACCTTACCTAATAGATATCAATCACCATCATTCATCTTAATCTTCCAATATATATTCTCTCTTTATTCTTTCAACAGATATAATTCTATTCACAAGTGCACTTAAGGGTTATATATATATTGTTGACAAGTAAATTTGGTCAACCCAAAAGTTAAGTAACCCCAAATTGTGAGTTGTGAAGGAAAATTTGCAAGGAAAAGAGAGAAAGAAAGAAAAAGGAAGAATAGAGAAACACTAAAAGTTTTTAATATGGTTCGACTAAAATTGAGGCTTATGTTCATGGTTGTTTATTTCTCTGTATATTTTGGCAGAGTTTCAATATCTTGTTGTTCCTTTCTTTTACAATCATTTCAACCCCTCTTTATAGTAGCCAGGGTGTTATAATGTAATTCCATAATGGAAATTAATTATTTACATAATGATCAATAACAGATTTCTATTAAACAAGCAATCAAACAGATTTCTCTGAATTAAGAGCTAGGAGAGTATGCTTCGAGTTGTGGGCTAGACCTCATTCTCAATAGCCTGAAGTTGTTGCTTTGACCCTTATTGACCAACGATCTAAGTTCACATTTGGTGACCTAGGGAATTGCTCTAGCGACCTCAAGTATAGTTGAGCTATGCCCTTGTCAACTAGGCTTGTCCATTGAGCTTTTACCAGCCCATTTATGTGGTTCCAAAAATACCCATAACATTAGCCCCTAACTCTTAATGTGATTTGCAGACTGGGAGCTGTAGGTCACTAGTAAAAGCTGGTGATTGCAATTAGCCATGCCATCATTTAGACTTCTATTCTATCATTTTGTCTACCCATACCATTATTACCATTATCCTATAGCTGCTAGCGTGGCAATGATTAAGCCTTGTTATTCATTGGACTATCAGATCGAGGGAAGTTAATCAATCTCTAAATCAAATGGCAAGACAATCAAAGCTATATAAGGTGAGAAAATCCTTTTTCCCTCTTATTGTTAGTCGGATAGGTGCCCTAGGGCCAATGTGATTGAGCTCTTTTGTATCTATGACTGTACATTCTATATAGATTTGATAATAAAGGTTGATTATTCATCTTATATTGCTTTCATTGAGCATTGCATGTCAAAGATGAAGTCCATGGTGAGAAGTTAATTCATTCAATCAATCTTATAGGGAGTTATAGGATTGTGAGGGTGATTGTTAATGATATAAACTTCTGTACCAAAATGACACTAATCGAGATCTAATAACTGGCATTATTAGATCTATTGAGCTAGACACTGGGGTGTTTCTCATATGATAAGTAGCTGACCTTATAAGCTGAGATGTAAGTCAGTTATATCTGAACACACACGTGGACATGACCCAGTTAGTTTGGGGAAACATAACTGGTAATCATGATCTTGTCTGATCCATTTGGAGATACTATATGGAGCTATGTTAATAGTTCATCTCCAGTGGTGATTGTATGGTCGATTCTCTGACTTGAGATTGAGGGATGTCTTTTACATGGAATGTTACACTTTGACCAAGTCAAATATGACTCTAAAAATGAGGAATAATAAAGGCTTGTGTTGGGTGTTTCTGGAAATGTAGTCACACATTGCCTAATCAAGATAGGATTCATTGCCACTCTTTGGAGTTGATATCCATGGCCACTCAACGAGTTAGTTTGACTGATAAATCCTTGCAAGGTTGAATTGAGACTCAAATGGGATTTGAGTGCTTAGATTCATTTGACGTCAAACAATTCATGAGGTTGAGAAACTATGATTGGTTATAAAGGTTGACTAGTATCCATAACTCTAACTGATCAGATATAGGTAATAAAAGGATTGTATCATACATGATGATCAACCACAGACAGGCTTGTCACCGTTGTTGACTCCCACAAAAAATTGGGTAGCTATAATGTCTTGCTAGAGTCCGCTTATAGCTTAAAGTCCATGTGTGATTAATTTGGAGAAATTAATCATAAAATTAATTGGATTAATTTTAAATGCCTTCAAATGGTTTGAAGGGTATTTTGGACTTTTGTCAACATTTCGGAGGCCTATCGGGTCACATGTATAACGAAAATTATGAGGAATGACTAAAATTTGGACATTTGGATGTCCAGGGACCAAACTAAAAAGAGGCCGAAAGTTATGGGGCGAAAATGTGATTTTCAAAAACCCTAGGGACCCGTGTGCAATTTTGGAAATTGTTGGGCCATTGTGCAATTACAGGCCTATAAAATGGTGCCATTTTGCTAAAGGTCTTTAGGCCCCTTATGCCACAAGGCATACACACGCACTTGGCCCTCGACCCTTCATCTTCTTCCTCACGCACGGTGATGCTTCGTCTTCCTGCTCGCTTCTGCTGTGCTCCATCGTGTTCCATAGCGCTTTGAGGTGCTTCCAAAGGTTGGTTAAGCTCCTCTTCACTCATATTTCATTGTTAAAGCTCAATCTTAGCTAGATCTAGGGAGATTTGCCCGGTTGGTTTGCTTGAAAATTTTTTCATTTTTTGAACGAAATTGCCCCTCGCCAGCCGTGCAAACTTTTCATGGTATCAGAGCCTTTAGCTAGTCTTTTGAGCTTGTTTTTGTTTAATAAGATGTTATTACATGTTGCTTGATGCTTCCAATGTGTTGTCTGAGTCGAAACTTGCTTGGATTGCATATGGGTTTTAGGGTTCTTGGCATTCAAAGTAGTTGATGCATGTTTTTAGGATTTTGGCTTAATTTGAGTTGTTTTTGTTAATGAAATGGTTAATATTTGGCTTCCAAAGTGTTTGGAATCGAATTTGGCATGAAAAACTGAGTTCAATGTGGGTTTTTGGTCATCAGACCACCCGCCACATACGACGACCGAACGTCAGAATCTAGGCTTGGCATCGGATTCTGGGTTTGGCCCACCGAAATCTGGAAAACCCAAAATCCGGCATTGGCACGGCGATGGTTGGGCTTCCGATGGCCAATTTACATTTTTTCCAAAATTGCCCCTAGACTTTTGCATTAATTACCAGCATGCCCTTGAGTGGTCTTTTGTGAAATTTTAGAATATGTCCCAGCTGAAACAATTTGGAAAATACCATGTGTGTCTCGCTGGCAGTTTTTCCAGTTTTGCCCCTAGATTTTTCAAAAAATTTCCACTATGTCCCTGGGGGCAGAAAATGGAAAAATTAAATTTTGAAAAATTATTTTATGCTAAGTCAAATTTAATATGATTAAATTTGACTCCAAAGTAATCAACAATTAATTTAAATGGTTTAAAGCAATTGCAAATCATAGCCAAAATAATTAAATGAATTGCATCATGCATAATAAATATTATTATGTGTTACTTCCTGCATCATTAACTATTAATGTATGCAAAAATGCCATGATGAATGAGTTATGGGCTATTTTATCTCCAATGAAATATTTGTAATTTTTATTTGGGTTGTATTTTATTTGAGCCTGCATGCTCTATTTAATTATTGTATTGTACAATAATTTTTAGAATAGGAAATTGTTTTCTATTTTATTGTATATAGAAGACCCAAATGAAGATTAGAGATTCTGAGGAGTGCCACTTGACAATGGGAGCACAAGAAGACTTATGAAGACATCTTGTGTTGTACAATTCAAATTACATTATGTATTTTTGAAACTGTTTAAGTTTCTTTAATGCTCAGGAACTTAAACAACTGTGCCCACATTCATTCATATTTATTTATGCGCTTTTCATATATGATATGTATGTATGATCAATGCATCACATCATTTTAGAAATGATATGCTAGGTCATGCGAAGCGCGTAAATGAGCTAATTAAAGGATGGAACCTAATCACGTAAAATCCCTCAAATCTATACTAAATTTGAGGTCTTCCATTTTAAATAACATGTGTTTCTCAAATGGCGTCAGTGTTTGTTATGTCACACAAGCACTGATTTTATGCGAGAAATCACATTATTTTTAATGGGTTGGACTTAGCTAAGTTTGAGTTATCCAGATGCGAAAAACTTGATTTCTTAAACTTAGAGGCCAAGTCGAGTAGATCATATATGATGTGATAGGACTAAAGTGTTAGTTACTCGATGATCCGGGAACATATGACGTGAACATGGATTGAACGTTATATTTATTAATTTGTTATGTCACACAAGATTAATAAATATTAAATGTTATCAGTTACTGATTTGAATATTTGGTTTGTTGTGTCACACAAGGCCAAATGATTCGTCTACAGATTCCCAGCCCACCAGGGTTCAATTAACACTCCTGAATTGGTAGTGAGGTCTACCAGTTTGCCAAAAATGGTGAGAACTAATTTAATAAAATAAGCAAGATGCACTTGCATCATCCTTTTAAATTGGTCATATGTCAAGTCTAACTATTGCTTTCTTTACTATACTATAGATTTTTTGCATCATTTGCATTACACCATGAGTACAACACAGTTTAATATAAGAAGTATTCTGGACAGCAATAGGCTACTAGGCCCTAATTACCCAGACTGGCTAAGGAACTTAAAATTGGTTTTAAAGTCTGAGAGGCTCGAGTATGTCCTTGAGAAGGACTTACCTTCAGCTCCTCGAGCCAATGCTTCTCAAGCTCAGATTAATGCTTACAAGAAGCATCAGGATGAAACGATGCAGGCTCAAGTGTTGATGCTTGCATCCATGTCAAATGAACTTCAGAAGCAACATGAGACCATGAATCCAAGGGAGATGCTTGCTCACTTGCCAGATCTCTTTGGAGCTCATTCACACACCAAAAGGTATATGACCTCTAAGGAATTGTTCTGATGCAAGATGAGTGAAGGAGCCTCGATCTATACCCATGTCCTTCATATGATCAGGCTGATTGAAAAATTGGCCCAATTGGGGTTTGAGTTAGACTGTGAGCTTGCTATTGATCTCATACTATAGTCCCTTCCTGACAACTTTTCCCAGTTTGTATTAAATTACAATATGAACAAAATGTCTGTTTCATTGTCCGAGTTAGCAAATATGTTGTCGACTACATAGCCCAACATTAAAAAGGGCAAAGGGCAGGTTTTGGTAGGTGAGGGTTCTTCAAAGAAACCAAGAAAAAGGCCCAAAAGGCTAAATCCACCAAAGCCATAGGAGCTATGGAAAAAGGAAAGGGAAAAATAGTGGCATCTCATCCTGTTGATACATGCCATTTTTATGGTAAAAAGGGCCACTAGAAGTGTAATTGCAAAGCCTATAAAAAGGAAAAGGATAGGAAGAAAAGTTCTTCAACTCTAGGTTTGTGTACTATAGAGGTTCACTCCTCCCATTCTTCCTTGACAACTTGGGTATTAGATACCAGTTGTAACGTACACATTTGTGTATCCTTGCAGGGCCTAACAGTTAGCGCAAGCTTGCGAAGAATGAATTGCTTATGCTGATGGGCAATGGCGCTATAGCTTATGCTGAGGCTATAGGCACTTTTGATATTCTTTTGCCTTTGGGTTTTATACTTGTATTAAATAATTGTTATTTTGTTCCAAGTATCACGAAGAATATTATCTCTGCATCAGTTTTAGACCGAGAAGGATTTCACTTTGTAATTAGAAATGGGATTTCTATTTATAAAGATAATATCCTATATGCCACTTCTAAAATGATAAATGGGATTTATGTTTTAGATTTGGATAATGTGGACCTAACTATAAACACAAAGCATTTAAAAGTAAACAAAATTTAAAACTTATACTTATGGCACTGTAGACTCGGTCATGTAAATGAGCAATGTGTGTCTAAGCTCCATAAGGATGGTTGCTTGGATACATTTGAATGGGATTCATTTGACATGTCGAGTCTTGTTTACAAGGGAAACTGGCCAAATCACCTTTCAAGGGTATGAATGAGAGAGTTACAAAACTCTTAGGTCTAATACATTCTAATGTATATGGTCCTATGAGTCTACAAGCTATAAATGGCTATTCCTACTTTATGACATTCACTAATGATATGCCAAGATATTATTATGTTTATTTGATGAAACATAAATTGGAAACCTTTGAAAAGTTTAAAGAATTCTGATTTGAAGTGGAAAAGCAATTAGGGAAATCCATTAAAATCCTTCAATCTGATCAAGGTGGAGAGCACCGCAGTGATGAGTTTTTAGAGTATTTGAGAGAGAATGGGATTCAAACTCAATGGACTCCACTTGCTACACCACAACATAATAGTGTATCAGAATGAAGGAATCGGACTTTGTTAGACATGGTTCGATCTATGATGGGCTTTACAGAACTGCTAAAAATATTTTGGGGTTATGCACTTTTGACAGCTGGGTATTTACTCAACCGTGTTCCATGTAAGTCAGTGGATAAAACTCCATATGAGATATGGTTTGGCAAAAAGCCCAACTTCAAGTATTTGAAGGTGTGGGGATGCCATGCATACGTGAAACGTGTGTAGTCAGATAAATTAAAGCCTAAGTCTGACAAATGTATGTTTGTGGGATATCCTAAAGAGACAGTAGGATATCAGTTTTATCATCCTGTTAAGCAAAAGGTATTTATCTCAAAGCATGCCATGTTTCTAAAAAAGAAGTTTTTGGAAAAGGGTGCACAGGATGCAATTGAACTTGATAAAGTTCAAGAACCACAAACAGAGGAACACCGACTACATAAGAATAGAGGTATTCAAGATTTAGTGGGAGTGAAAAATGTGCATGAGGATGTACAAACAAATGTTGGTGCCCTAACTAATAAAAGGGTTGAGACTGGTGATAGTCATCCTAGTACTTCTGGTACACAACAGATACGTAGATCAACAAGAGTACAACTCGCTCAAGAGAGATATGTGGGACATAATTTCTCGAAGCAAGGTGATCTTTATCATATGGATGGTGAAGATCCAACTACGTATCAGGAGGCAATATTGGACATTGACTAATAGGAATAGCTTAAAGCCATAAGATTTGAGATGGATTCCATGTATTCCAACAAAATATAGACTTTGGTGGAAGCACCTAAAGGGGTAAAACCTATTGGGTGTAAATGGGTCTTTAAGAGAAAGACTGACATGGAAGGGAATGTGGTGATATTCAAGGCTCAACTGGTAGCTAAAGGATATCATCAAAGACAAGGTGTTGACTATGACGAAACCTTTTCTCCAGTGGCTATGCTAAAATCCGTAAGGATCATGTTAGCTATAATAGCTTACCATGATTATGAGATTTGGCAGATGGATGTGAAAACTACCTTCTTAAATGGTGATTTAAGAGAGGATGTGTATATGACACAACCAGAGGATTTTGAGTCTGCTAATCCTAATCTAATGTGTAAACTACACCGATCCATCTATGGTCTAAAACAAGCATCAAGGAGTTGGAACATTCATTTTGATGAAATGGTTAAATCGTTTAGCTTCATAAAAAATGAAGATGATGCTTGTGTGTACCAAAAGGTTGAAAGAAATGCCATATCATTCCTTATGTTATATATTGATGACATACTGCTCATAGGAAATGATGTTCCTATGTTCCGAACTATAAAGATATGGTTATCCAAGGAATTCTCCATGAAAGGCCTTGGGGAAGTGGTCTATATTCTTCGTATTTGGATCTATAGAGATAGATTGAATCGAATGATAGGGCTTTCTCAGTCTATGTACATAGATAAAGTACTAAAAAGGTTCAGTATGGAAGAATCCAAGAGGGGAAATCTTCCTGTTCTTCATGGCATCCATTTGTCTAAGGAAATGTGTCCAAAGATGCAATCTGATAGAGATCAGATGGAAAGGATTCCATATTCTTCAGCAATTGGATCCATAATGTATGCCATGCTATATATGAGGCCTAATGTTTCATTTGCTATGAGTATCACTAGCAGATATCAATCTGACCCTGGTGAGAAATATTAGACTGTAGTAAAAAACATCCTTAAGTACTTGAGAAGGACTAAGGATTTGTTTTTGGTATATGGAGGTTGTCCGAAATTGATTGTCAGTGGGTATACAGATGCCAACTTTCAATCAGATAGAGATGATAGCAAATCCCAATTTGGTTAGGTATTTGTGCTCAATAGTGCAATGGTTAGTTGAAAAAGTTCCAAGTAAGACACCACCACTGATTTTACAACAGAAGCTGAGTACATTTCGACATCAGATGTAGCAAAGGAAGCTATTTAGATCAGAAAGTTTGTTGCATAGCTAGGTGTGGTTCCATCCATGGATTGTCCGATCACATTGTTATATGATAACAATGGGGCAGTGACACAGGCTAAGGAACCAAGGTTTCACCAAAGGTCCAAATACATACTGCAACATTATCATCTGATCAGAAAGATCATTAATCGAGGTGATGTTAGTATCAAGAGGATACCCATACAGGATAACATTACAGATCCGTTGACTAAACAGTTGGCTCAAAAGAAGTTTAACCAATATGTGTTGTCACTTGGCTTACGCCATATGACAAATTGGCTCTAGGTCAAGTGGGAGATTGTTAGTCTGATAGGTGCCCT
>JANHAO010022242.1:0-12256 GCA_026873985.1 Saraca asoca
AATAGAGGCTTCTATGAAGCAATTGAATAAGAAATATCTTTCTTCTTTATATGTTATTTCTCTTTAGTGTCTTTACATTCTACTTTTTCCTTGTATGAAATTTCATTTTATAATAGTAAGGACTTTCATTTACTTTATTTGAATATTTAAAACATCTTTCAAAATCCCTTAAATCGGAAGAATATAAAATAGTGAATAATGAAGGGTATTCCAATCTCTTTTGCTTTAATCAAAACTTCAAAACAACAAATTATGATATAGCATTCTATTCTCTCTCCTTCCCTTCCATTTTCCTCTGTCTAAATATAGCAGATAAATGTGACTAATTTTTGCTAATCGATTCGCGCATGAATTCTCTAACAAATTTAAAATTAAATTATAGTTTAAATTATTTCAATATACTAAATAATCATAAAATAAAATAATTATATAGATTAATATAAAATAAATAAATTGACATGCAAATAAATAATTGAATTTTTTAAATTTGAGTATAAAAGCATGACAATGAACTAAAAAATAAACTATATATTTATATTTCAATAGGCTATATTTATACAAACACTTCATGATTTTTTTTAATTTTTATATAATATTAATTAAAGTGATATTGAAACAAATGACTAAATTTTACTTTATTTATTTAAAATAGAATTAATACCATTGCATATACAAGGATATTATAGTAGTTTATTTAGAAGAATCAATTTTAAAATTAAGTCAAAATTATAAAAGCAATATTTTTCTAAGTTTAATCTTCCTCCATCTTTTTTTTTCTGTTACAATACAAGAGTTACATTAGTTTTAAGAATATCTAATCCTGTAGGTAATGAAACCTGTGAAGCTTGAAGCATCTAGATGTTTACTATCTTGTTGGCCCCCGCCACCTCCCTCCAAGAATATGAATCTAGAGTCAGTTTGTTTACTTATAGCCTCGATGTTAGGAAATCCTCCCCAATTGCTAATAACTTCAAGTTTTGCCCCTTGCAATGAGAGAGCTTAGTAACTTGGTATTTTCTATCTTAATGGAGATTCGAAGATCCATTTGAATCATGTTCCTTTCATTCATTCGGTGTAGCATCTCATGTAAAGCATGATCCAAAAGATAAGCCTGATGTCGTAAAAGCTCATTCTAATACAGACTTGATAAATGCAATTTATACATAATTTAAATCCCTTTACTTAGTCTTTTGTCATGATTATATGCTTAATTGAATACTTTAGGATTGATTTTGTGGTTTGCTAATTTTTTGTGCTTAATTAGATTTTTCTATAAATTTACATTGTTTAGGATTTTAAGCATATTTAGACGTATAGATCTTGATTTTGGGTAATTTTTGTGTCTTTGGAAAGTTAAGAGAAAGAGCTAAAAATGTCATGAAGAGCCTAAAGCTTAGTTTAGATGTTTTGGAGATCAAATAGATCCTAGAAGCCCAAGCAAAGTGCAGTATTGTGAACCAAAGGCCGACCCAGTGTTTTGATAATAAATAGAGCTCCAAAAGTCATTTTAGTGCAAACTTAAGCCCATTAGTTAGCTAAAACCCAAGTATACATCTTTCACGTGAAAGCAAACTACATCATTTTGACTTAATTAAGTGACTATGAACTTAAGTGATTAAATTTATTATGTGTTAGATTGCTAGAAAGTCTATCTTGGTTTTTAGCCCATAATTTGAGCTAGAGACTGAATTGTAATACAAGGTCAAGGCTAGCTGGAAGCTAAGTCAAAGAGTTGCATTTTATTTAAAAATCATCATGTCTATAAATGCCCCTTTCCATCCTAAAACCATAGCCCATCTCAAAGCCAGGGCACTAAACTTATAAATAGCTAGTTAAGCCTCTAGTGTAAGATCATTTACATCACTTTTGTATTGTCTTTGAATTTTAAAGAATAGGAGCTTTGCTAGGGCAAGACTCCATCTATGTAATTAGGTTTATTCTTTCTCTTTTTCTTTGTATTTTATTTTACTCTTAATGTGTAGCTAAATTCTACTTCAATCCAAGTGAAACTCTACTCCTGTTCTTGTATGATTGAGAGACTTATTTTGATTAATCAATTATTTCCAATTTGATTCTTTTAATTCCCTATTTTTACTACCTATAATTGCTATTAGTGGTTGATTAAAATGGCCAATTGATCAATTGTTTAAAGTAGTTTCATGTTAGTTGAATTTCTATAGACAAATCCCATTATTTATGGTTGTTTGGCTATAAAGTAGCAATATGATCTTGAGTTACTAGGGTGAGTCTATTCTCTTAGGGAATTAAGGGTAATTAATTGAATTGTTGTTGTGATAATTCATTTAATTAGACTTAGTGTTTTTAGGACTTAGTGTTATTAGTAAATTGGTTAGGGTGTTGTGCTGTAATTGATTTAACAATTTGGTTAACTAGTTTAGGGAGAAATTAGCAAGGTTTAATTAGGTACTGAGGTTTAACTAATATCTTAACTAGGCAGTCAAAATGGAATGAAACATTAGTATCAAAGATCAATCAATGAAATGGTTATAAGAATCCCTTGGATTAACATTTTCTATTTGATTTTCCTTCAATTTTGGTTCTATTTTGCATGCAATCTATTTATTTGATTTAATTTCTAGTCTAATTAGTATCCTATTCTCCCCCTTATTTTATTATACTGTAAGTGCATGAATTTCAATCTCCAATTTCTATAGACATGACCTGAACTTACCCTTACTACTAGCTATCTTAGGAGTTCAATATTATTTTTGGCTGGTTTCAACATCCACCAAGACCAGTTGCAATTAATTGATTAGATCTTTTAATAATGATTGTAATTTGATATGTTGAATTATAAGTGAAATATTGCCTCCACATTATTATTTCTATGTTAGTCTCATTGTTTGTGTTGATGTTAGTAGATCTGAACCTTAAAATTTTTCTTACAATCAGTTCACCATAAATTGGATTACCTGTTGAGGATTAAAGTATTAATGTTGAAACACTACCTTATTTCTATGATCCATATGGCCGAAAGTGTTAGACATAACTAATTGAAAATTTATATGTTCTTGGAAGGCATGTTATCTTGGAGGTTTAATTGTGTGCTAGAGATTATCTTGCTAGTTCAAAAGTTCTCATGCCTATAAACATTCCAAACTAGAATGTCCAAGCAAATTGGCAATTAAGGAATAGATGCTCATATATCTTCTCTTGGGCTTGACTCATTAGGTATATTTCCTCATACACAACATTATGTTTATGCAATATTTGTGTCAAAGGAAGATACCGTTATAAAGTCTCCAAATGAATACAATAGCTTGTAAGTGAAGTTTGTGTTTCCATAAGTCCTCCTATGGTTTATTGTGATGTTCCTAAGTCAATTTATAAGTTTCAAACTACTAAATTAGATGTTTAAATCCAAGATTGATAGAGTTGAATGCCAAGACATGCCCTATCCAAATTAGCTTATCCTGACCCCAAAAACAGGAATGAAGGTTCTCATAATCTCCTTAGTTGTCCCACTAAGATAAATTTGCATAATAATCTACCTATTTAATGTTTTAGTAGTTGTATGCATCAAATTAACCACATAATTGATGTCTCTAGGAAAAGGCCTTATTGATTTTCACTAATAAGGGCATCTTAGGCTAACTTGTTTACCATTAGCATAACACCATCTAACTACAGGGTTCATATTCTATGCTACTTTACATATATCTTTCCATCTCTTAGATTTTGAACTTATAGAACTAATTAAATGATTAACTTATCCTTTGCCATGCCTTTAGGTCATGCAATGAGAAACTAATGAGTTAGGGTTAAATAAAATATGTTAGAATTGTTTGGCCACGCAGGCTAAATTAAACATGTCCATACACTTGAACCCTAATCCACCATTAATAGGTGGCAGACTGATATTCTTCCAATTAATCAAATGAATCATTTTACTTTGGTTAGTGTTACTCCACCAAAAATTAACTATTGCCATAGTCATCTGATGAGTATATTTACCTAGGATAAGCATTGAATGTTGGAAATCTATACTAAAGGCAATGATTGAGCAGTGGAATAAAGATTTATAACTTAATTTTAAAGAACCAAATTTCCAAACCAGGGATCAGTTATGTGTCATTCAAATTAAAAGAAAAATAACTAAAACAAAAATATACCCCTCTTTTGATTGAAATGTGTTTTAGAACTTTATAAAGAGAGTCTCAAGCATGTCTCCTTTAAGGCTTGTTTGCATGATCAGCCACCACTTTATCACATTGTCATATTAGTGTTGGTGAGTGGTAATTATATAGAGAAAAGGGAAGAAGAAAGGGTAATTTTTTATAATTAGCTTAGCACATGAACACACGGATTTGGTAACTAGGGGCCAAAACTTTTATAATCCCTATTGTAAATTAGGATTTTCTAAAACTCTTGTAAATATCCTTTTATAGTCATTCATGACTTGCCTACTAAGTTACCTCCTTATAAAAGATTATTAGGGTTTCTAAGAATCCTAATTAACTACTACTTAGTGAATAAGGAATTTCCTAAAACATTACATAATAAATTAGATTAATAAATAAACTCTTTATGTATATTTATTTATAGGAATCCTAGTCAACACTACTTAGTGAACAAAGAATTTCTTAAATCATTGTCCTAATGATATAAATAAATAGATACTTTATTTTATATTTATTTATTTTTTTCTTAATTATCTCATAGTTGAACTATCACTTATCTCATAATTAAATTATTTTCTCTAAATAAATAAATGTGGATACATCTGACCTTATATGTGTGACCCCTTAGGTTCATCACTAAGTTAATGATTAAATTAAACCCTTTTGATTTAAGATTTAGAATTAATTCTCATAAATTATGATTAACGTCTAACAACATCTCATGAAGACCTAGTTAGTGAGAAATATAAATATGAACCTTTTCAATTACAATTACCATGTAGTATCATACTTCCATTCATTCAATGTCCTGGTTAGACTTAAGATATGGTATTAAGTAAAAAGTTCCAAACCGCTTGGTAACTATGTATCTATTCTTTTATGCATGATTGATTTATGAAACTAAGAAAACTCTTTTATAATTTCAACCTACCTTGGCCAAGGATTCCTGAGTCAAGTATTGATGAAACATAGGACATTCTCTCCTCATTTCGAGAAGTGATAAACCCCTTGTTAGCATTCATAAACCTTCATACATAGCAAAATGATACCCTATGTTTGTTCCTTTTATGATTTTTAGGATTTAGAGCAGCATTAAAGTATAACCAACTATATATAAGATTATTATGATGTCTTAGTTCTAAGGACCAATCAACACCATTAAAATATGAGAATTTTAGTTTGACTTATTCATATTACATTTAGGAATTCTCAAGTGGGTCAACTCAGTGAACTCATTCAATTAATGAGCACCCACATATATGCACTAGTGTTTCTACACTAATATCTATGAAACTAGGCATTGTCCCTAATTGAGCATGCATCATATGTGTTGATTTATCTGAATAATTAGCATTTATTCCCAATAATTCTATGCCTAAGAGCATTTAAGATAAGAGGTTGTAAGGAATCTTATTTCATGATCATCATTTCTATGCATGACTTATCCATTAGCCCTTTTGATCTATGATATTTTATTAAACTACATTTAAAGTACGTATGATAAATAAAATACATTTATCAGCAATAATTGATTTAAATAAAATTATTATAAAATATGTCCTATTACATCATATGTAATTGGCTTTTAGGGCATAATTCTAACAATCTCTAATTTTCCCTAGAGCCAATTGCCATGTATTTCATGCACATTTTCTTGAGATGGCATTCATACACTTACTATTACAATGGTTTGATTAGTAGATCTATTATATTTTCTAGGATTAAGTAAGAAATTCATGTCATGTGTTTGGATCTTTGATAAGATCTCAGCACTTTTGCTTGCACAGTGACATCATTGTTAACACATTACTAGATTAACAATACTAGGAACCTCTTTTAACTCTGAGATGAAGTTTCTCATCCAAACAATTTCCTTTGTTATATCTGATGGTGCAATGTACTTATCCTCCATAGTTGAATCAGAGATTGTTTACTGTTTAGATGTCTTTCAATAGATCATTCCATACTTTAGGGTAAACACAAAACTAAATGTTGATTTTGAGCCATCCACATCAGATTAAAGACTTAATATGTAAATGAGAACTAGTAGTGATACTTTGGTATAAATAAATGGGTTCTCACATTAATTATATACTTGCTATAAGAAATGTTTGTGTAATTTTTGCACACAACACCAAGATTATAACTAATTATTTGAAATAATTAAGTTATAGCATGGTCGTATCCAATAACATGTTATCCAAATTCATTAAAAGTGGTTTGCTTATGTGACATTTTGTGGATTGTAAATGATAGTTTAAATGAATGAAATTGTTAAAATTTGAGAAATATAACAATTTCATTTTCTAATAGAAAGGGAGGAACTCCATCCATTCAAAGGTTTTACTTTGATATCTTAATGGTCTAGCATAAATATTAGAGATACTATTTTTGATGAGAAAATGGAAGAATAAGTGCTTAGTAATGTGAAGTGGGATAAATCGTGGGAAGTATTCCTTGGGGACTTCCCATTGGTGTCTAGGTGGTATGAGCAAATGATTTATTGTATATGAGAAAAATAAAGTGTGAATGTGCTATGTGTAGTGAGAAACAATTGAATATATCTAGTATGTGAGTACTGTATGATAAGTTTTGTGTGAGAAATCAATATATAAAACTCCAATTTTTGTATTGTGAGCTTCAAGTAACTATTAAAGAAAACATGTCCTTCGTAAGAATCTGTCTATCAGTTGGGTTTCTTCTCTATCCATTCAATCCCCCATCATGTCATCTCTAGATACGTCAACCAACAAGGTATCTAGAAAGCACTCTTATAGTGATGATTCAAGGTCTCAAGGCCTAGAAAGAAAGAGAGAAAATAAGAGTAAGACCTATTTGAAGTCTTCCCAGCTTATTCCTAAGTGTGTTTATTTTTTAAGTTTAGATAACCTCATTTTTGAATTTTAAGTAGACTCATTTTTATTTAGCTCTTTGTACTTATGTTAATGTCTTCTTTTGGTCTGCAACACCTTGATCATTTCCATTTGTTCAAGTCTTTTTAAGGGTTCCTCTAACTACTGATATGGTTAAGGAAAGATTAACTGGAGATAACTTTGAAACTGTCTCTAGACTTTCCCTATCCACTAGGGTGGCGCCAAGTGTTCTTAGTTAGTTTCATTAAAGTTGGCTAGAATGATCCACAATTATTCTCCACTTGGATTTTCTAGCCAAGGGTCTACCCACACTTTTCTTAGAGGCTTTCTAGTAAGTTATGATTTAGCTGCCTTGCCTACACTACTAAACAATTTTATAACAGAACTGTAGGGTTTGAAGAGAGCGCTTAAAGCTATCAAGAGAGAGGTTGTTCAACTAAAAGGAGTTGTGGTTGTTAAAGATAATCAATTGAGTGACCATGAGGGTAAGTTTCAATGCCTTTTCTTTTTCTTTGTGTCTTTTTCTCCTTTTGATTCTAAATACATCCTTTCTCTTTTGTTTTCTTTAGCTCAAATAGTAAAACTCCAATTAGAGATATCTATAAAGAAGAGGAACAACTCCGCCCTTTCTAAAATGAACTCTTATTGTGAGAAAAAGATCCTTACATTATAGCAAAGGATTTGAGCCTCTAATCTTGAAGTTGCTTGTTGCCCTAACCACTCTGGAATGTGGGAGGAAAATAATACAAATCCTTTAAGGTATTAGCAACTAGGTACCAATGATGTGAGTTTACCATGGAATGTGGGGGTAGAACAATGCAAATCCTAGGTCTAAGGTCAACCAAATGCTAAAGGAGAAGGGGCTCTCTTCTCCTTGCAAGTAAGTGTTACTTCCTGGGTCAAGTGAAACTATAGAAAGTAGAGGGGACATGTGGAAAGAATTGAATGACTAGGAGATGCCCAATGTATTGAAAAGGTAGGAGAATCTTACTAAGGATAGAGATCTAAACCCCTCCTCAGTTGCAGCTTCTAGTTAAGTAGCTTTTAAGTAAGTAGCTTCCTCTTTGGAAGTAATAGATGTAAAAGGATAAATTCCTTTGTAAATTTGTCTTCTTCACCTTAATTGGAATATTCCTGTGATGCACAGAAAATTAGTAGAAAAAATAACAAGAGATTAAATTTTGCTAATCATACATATAAATTTATCATTATAAATATCCTTTAACTAAATGGAATCACTTATAACTTTAAATTATGTAACTAGTATTGAGATAATAATAAGTTACGTATTATTATTCTATTTACTTTGATTAAAAATATATTAATGAGCGTGTGTGACAAATATTTATATTTTAACATTGGTTTGTATTGACTTTAATGCTATCTAAAATGAAAATTTTATAGAAGTTTAAATGTTATATTCTATTTTATTCTTTGATAACCAACAAGATATTCAAATTTGTTGATTTTGTTTTATGCTAATACATTATTAACTGAAAAGGGAATTATTAAGTTTATAGTAATAATTAAAAATTAGAGAGGAAACTTTTAGATAAAATATAGGTTGAAGAAAAACTTAACAATCTAGTGTCAATTGAAGAAATTAATAGTCATTTACAAGCTCAATTAAATTGTATTCTCAATTAATTCATTTGTTTGGTATTATATATGGCAACTTTCAAAATGAAATATATCCTTCAAAACACATTACTCAAGTAGCATCAAGAAATAGTAAGAGAAAATCAAATCTCCATCTAGTCAACACCAGTCAAGCGAGACAACAAAAAAAAGCAAGAAAAAGAATATACAATGATACAACCCAAAATAGTTAGTTAGCTAAGAAAAGGTCAAATGGTCTATAACAAACCAACCTAATCTGATTGGGACCAAATCAAGTGACGTCTAAAGTGGTTGAATGACCCCTGAATGATTGATCCAACCCTAAAGTATCAGTCTATGAACTAGTCTTGCTCTTATTTTTTTTTACCTTCTTTCACAAAATTACTAACTTGACCATCTACTTGAAACTTTAACTTCGGCCACCTATTTTCTTATTATGTAGGTCTAGAAAATTTGGATTTGTCATTAGACTATGTATGACTTACTTAACCACCTATATCTAGATGATCTTGTTAGATATCCTAAATTGTAAATAGTGGCGATGACCACTTGGGATAGATGCTTTGTATTGCTAATAATGGCATTCTAAAGCAAAAATTTCTCATTATAATGCTCAATGTGTTTTTGTGCAAATCCCAGAAGGAGATGTTAAGCCATTAAGTTGTTTCCCATTATAGATTGGGCACTAAAGACTGGAGAAATCTCTTTGTCCATGAATATTTTGGATGAAGAAATGGTAACACTAGCAATGATGGTTTCTTAGTGTCTGATTTTTTCTAAAAGTGTGATGATCATAGATTTTGAAAATTCAAGTGATAAATGGAGATTATAGTCGAATTTGATTGTTCTATGGTAATATGAGGAATCTTCAACTTCTTCAAATCTTATCTACAAACAAGCTGAATGGAATCACAATTTGTTCTTCAGCTTCTTTGGATTTCATCTATGATCAAATTGAATAGAGTCGTAAATGTTGAATATCAAAATGATAACCAAATGGAACAAATTTATGAGTCATGATAATCTACAATTAAATTTCAGTTCAAAATGAAGATTTGGCCTCATTTTACTAGAAGTTTTTGGTCACAACACACATGGAAAATTTCCAATAAGATAAAGGATCATATCTATGAGTCGAGATTGAATGCCTATCATGGAAAATCTCCATCAAAGCCACTGCAATTGACATTATTCACATCTTTAAGATCTATGAGGATTAAGAAATCACATTTTTGTCTTCAAGGTAAAATAAAACCTCTGCTGGATATATATATATATATATGATTAGAGCCACATGTTAAAGGTTAAAAAAAAATGCTCGTGTGCCTGCAACATTAAAGTCTTACTCCCAAAAGGTATATCCTATAAGCTTGAACTCATATTTGCTCTAGTATATAATTGTTTGATGTGCAACTTCCTCTAAAATTATGATTTTGAGATGAAATTATTTTGATATGCATATACACCTGGTATTCTACGTTAGAAACACTTTATTTGAATTGCTTATGGGATGTTTGATGAAATTCTTGATTAAAACATAAATGTCATGATGCAACCTGAAACAGCACACTACCTTGCTTGTGATAGATTCCTTAACAAAAAAACATATTATGGCCTTAGGGGTGCTTTGTACATCTTCTAGTATGCTTAAAAGTTGTACCTGCTTATCTATTAGGTTAGTAAAATATACCTAGGCATTTGATGACAATTTGAATAGGGGTTTAAGTAACCATGAGGAAAAGAATAACATAAGACCGACCAAAGACTATATAGTTTTTAGTTTTAGGTCCATGTGTTTCAAAATGAACAAAACACCTATGTTTAATTTATCTTACTCTGTTACTGAACTACTCCATTTATTTTTAAAAGAACTAATATGAGCATGCCATATATATCTCTTAAGAACTAGAATCCCATAAGAAATTTGTATAATTTCTCTGTGTAGGCATAGACAATGACATATAGCCATGACAAGATAAAGATGATTAATCATTATACCATACATAATGCTTTTACACACATGAATTACACATAGACGATGGTTATACACTAGGAGTTGTTAACATAGCACACTGATATACACTATTGTTTGATCGGAGGGGTATAAAACACTATTTGTGAAACTCCAAAAATATTTTAATTAGTGGAAAGCATGACACTAGTCATATTTTTAATTCCAATTTATCTTATTGCTTAAAGAATTATGATATGCTTATTGCTATAATTTACTATAGAAAATTGATACAAGAAAATATGTTTACATATTTCTATACTAACTTATTGTTTTTCCTTACATGTGAGGATACAAAAACAAATTCCAATATTCACCCTAAAAGCACATAAATCACTTCTAAGATTAGAAGATTTGGAATACAAGTTGATGAAGCCCAAAAAATATCAACTGCCACGTGGGTCGATCGGCCTAAAAGCCCAAAAGATGGTTGACTCTCCAGCTTATAAGAAAAGTTTGAAGCTTCTTGAAATTTGCATGTCTAAAAGAGTAATATGTAAACACAAGGATAATAGAAAAGAGTGAAGAACCTACAATGACCCACCAAAAAGCAAGTACACGTGGAAATCAATCATTAGTTGATTACGCTTCAAAAAAAGGGATTTGCCTATAAAAAACATGTACCATCCCTTACTCTCAGACACATACAAATATACGCTCCTCTTGACTAATCATTGAATTAAGCATTAGAGCATGCTTGGCAAGTCAATTATCATGAATAACTAGCTCTTTTCACTATGTAAGATCTCTTGGCCAAGTTTGATCAACCTGAGCAAAGGGAGTTCACACAAGCCAAAGAGCTAGAAAACCAAAAAGTGGTAAAAGATTTAGGAAAGTGAACTACATGTTTGATCAATCAGAAAAAGAAAAGAAAGTGAATCAATAGAAAATTAATAAGTCAGCTTTTGAGCTCAAGAAAATCTTAGCATTTCCCTTGGTACCATTGGAAGTCTAAGTAGCCCTTTGGCATAAAAAACCTGAGTAGTCTCACTACACTCAAAGACTAAGTAGTTCTTTGATATCATGTCAAACCTAAGTAACTCCCTTGGCATTAAGTCAAATATGAGTGGTCCCTTTGGTGCCATATCAAACCTAAGCAGTTTCTTCAATATTAAAAATGCTTGAATAGCTCCTCTGATATCAAATCTAGGTCGAGCAACTTTATCAACATTAAATCTAGTTCGAGCAGCTTAGTGGTCAATTAGCCCATGAGTGATTAGCCTAACCTTAAAGTATCAATTCATGCACTACTTCTATATATAAATCAAGGTATGCACCCTTTACAATGGCCTTGACTTTTCACTCTTATTCTCATTTTTTACCTTCTTTCATAAGGTTACTAACTTAATTGTTAGAGTGGTCTCTAGAACTTCAACTTTGATAACTTGTTTTCTCATTTTGCAAGTTTGAAAAATATGAATTTGTCATACAATATATCCATCCACATCTCATTGAATATGTAATACCCGAAAAATTAAGAAAATAAAAAGGAAAATTGAAAATAAAAGTTGAAAATGAAAAAGGGCTAAATTGAAAAGTGTCAAGGACTTGTTTGAAAGAATTTGGTTTTCAAAGGGGCAATTTTGTAAATAGTTTAAAGTTTTGGGGCA
>JANHAO010022243.1:0-12263 GCA_026873985.1 Saraca asoca
ATAATAAGATAGAAAAACCATTAATCTTCATGAAATATATACCAATATTCAATTAATCAAAACACTCAACTGGAATCCAAAGAAACTTCCAAATGGTAATCACAACAGCCTAGTCACATGAGCCACACAGGCTAATCTCAATAGCCACACACACTAATATATTATCACATTTGCCCCTCAGGCTAACCACAAGCCACACAGGCTATTATATTATCACATGAGCCACATAGGCTAATATCACATATGCCACACAGGCTAACCACAAAAGCCACACAGGCTACTATCACCTATACCATCAGATTACCAATGGATTTTCAATAGATCCAATATCTCAATCAATATTCAAAACATATTACGTAGCATGAAAATACATATTCGGGTAAGCAACATATATGAGAATACATGTACTAGCCAAAACATTTTCTATAATACAAATCAATATAAAAATGTATAGTTTCATCATAACAAATCATTTCAAAATACCAATAACATGTAAATATACTTTCAAAATCACTTTGATATACATGTGTAAATCTCATCATATAAGAAGAATAATATTAGTATTTCATACAATAAAATTAAGTTACATTTACACATGGGATTGTTAAGCGAAGAGGGATTGTCCACTCACCTTGACCCAAAACTGACCACTAGAAGGAAATTCTACTATGACCGAATAGATTGGGATATCAATGTTCTCACCACTTTTCCAAGGAGGTTTCTGAACCAATTTCACAAAAAGAAGCCATTTTTTCAAGAATTTCACACAAAAGGGGTTTTACACAATGAACTTGAAATATAAATACACGATTACTATGAAATAAATTTTTTATTCTACGATTATTCATTAGGGTCTAAAGTATTAGTGTGCAGCTCGACCGGAGCTGGGATGCTACCGATGAGCCTGCGAAGGCTGTTGAACAAACTATACTACTAAGAGTTTTTAACATGGATATCTTGAAAAATCAACTGTAGAGTTACTATAAAATAAATCCGATGATTTAGGATTACTCACCAGGTCCAACTACACCAGGAGGTAGCTCGCAGGTGGCCCAGAACCAAAGGCTGGCCGAACCAGCATCTAAAACAGGGGAATGTGAGTTCAGAGCATCCAAAAGCCATTCAAACTAAGAGAAAGAGTGCAGAAAGAAAAAAGAAGAGAGTTGAGCTGAACATTTCACTGGAATCTGCCATGTTCGGTGAAAGGAGGAGTTGATGTCCGAACGGCCACCGGACCTCCATGGCCGAAAGCTCGCCGGAGAAGCTTGCTCGCCATAGAACAAAGCTCGAACGAATGGATTGCTAGTTGTACTGAAGAACTCTCTGGCCTAGGAAGAAGAAGATAGCTCCAGGAGATGTTGCTGGACTCCCACTGGTGCCGGAACGTAGAGCTTGGTCGGAGGAACGAACAAAGAAGGAAGGCCGAAAGGGAGAGAGAGGGAGAGAGAGAGAGAGAGACCGATGGAAGAAAAAGAGAGAAAGAGAGAGAAAGGCTGGGAAAATTCTGGAGAAATATAGAAGCTTTGGGACAAATATAGGCTGAGAAAGGAAGTCGGTGGTGGGGAAAAAATCTGAGAATTTTTTTTTCAACAATTATGTTTTGGCCCCAAATCTTTGCCTTAACTCAAAATCTACCCCACCCGAAAATAAGGCTTTTCATTTAAGTCCTTAGAAAATTTTTCTGTTTAGTCCTTTTCAATTTTAAATTTTATTTTATTTTTTTTCTTTTTATTTTCCTATATTTCCAGGTGTTACATAATCGTGATGGCAAGAGGTAGAACAACCAGAAGTTTAGATGCCACTGCTAACTAGCTGGGTAGCCGTGGAGAGCAATAATGAAACATACTAGAAGATGGAAACCCATTTCCAATGAGCACTTCTTCCGTTCCCCTAAAAATTGATGGTGTACAAGCATTGCATCAATGCCAAGAAGCACTCAAGAATACAATTAGAAGACTTGCCGATGCAGTTGTAATACTGGCCCAGGTGCACACCCATGGGGTCTAAAAATAGGCTAAAGCTACTACAAATGGGAGGACAGATCGAGGGCCACAAAGAGAGGTACTAGTCTATGAGGAGAGACCAGCTGGAGAAGGGCCCTGACAAGCACACTCAACTCACTCCACCAAGTCACAACTTGAATCTCAAGATCATCAGGCTTATAAGCATGATAGAAATCGATGACCTAGGAGCTCGTATCACACCGAGGGCTCGAATGCAGGTTGTGATAGTACTAAGGGTTAACAATCTCAAATGGAGGTCTCAATGGTGGAAGAGCTATTACAAAGGATACAATAATTAGAAAAATGTCCCTCAGCTCGACACCAGTTAGATAGTTATGAGGAGAGGACCCTATTTTCCAAGGAGATCGAGACAGAACCTTTCCTTATCGATTCAAAGTTCCTACCATCCTATTGTACGATGGGAGAAGTAATAAGTATGACCATTTAGATGCCTTCAACATCCAGATGGACCTTCAAATGACTAAATTTTTTGTCAAATGTCGCATCTTTCCAGCTACTCTCAGAGATGTACCTTGAGTGTGGTTCAAGAAACTTCAAGCTCTGAGTATTAGTAGTTGGGAAGAGTGCCAAAAAAGATTTATTGATTAATACAGAGCTCTAAAGAGGTAGCTTGCACTGTCTTGCCAGCTTGTAACAATGTTTCAGTGGAAGGATGAATCATTGAAGGATTATATTACAAGATTCTGCAGTAAGGTTAACAATATAGAAAGCCCTTTCAACGACAGCATTCTAACAGTGATCTTAGCAGGGCTTTATAAAGACAGAAAGCTGTATGAAAGCATATACAAATCCTCGGTGAGAGATTTGGGAGAATTTTATGAGTGAGTTGCTAAAGAGGTTGGATGGGAGGAGACCTTCGATTCAAAGAAGCTTGGATAGTGGAATGAAACGAGTGGCTCTGCTTTCAGCTAGAGCAAGAAAAGGAGCAATTGTGGGAAAGGCAAAATAGTCCATAATGATGGAGTCAGAGTTCAACTTGCCAAGAAAGCCAAAAGGGAGTGACCTGAGCCTTGAGGTCACCACAATAATTACAGTATCCTATCTGACATCCTAAAGAGGATATATGCAACAAAAAAGCACAAGGAGGATTCTGGGTAGCCTAGACCTCTGAAGACCCCGCATAAGTTCAAGGATGCTGGTAGGTTTTGTGCCTATCATAATGACACCGAGCATAACACCTTTGAATGCAGGTCACTTAAGGATGCTATTGAAGATCTAATCAGAAGAAATCATTTAAAAGACTACGTAGTGCAACCTACAAGGCAGCAACCTCAACGCTCCCAACAGTCAATGCAGTAGCCATCCTAGCAAATTGAGTAGGACCAAACGACTGTGGCGAGGACCATCCTTACAATCCATAATGGACCACATACCACAAGCACTTTGTATGGGTCACATGAACACTATGTACGAAGTGCGAGCCATGTCTTATTTATGGGATGTGAATCTAGGAGACCCACTAAGAGAGCTAGGACTATCTCTGAATGCATCACCTTTGTGGATGATGATGCATGAGGAATCCAATCCCCCCACAATGACATTCTCATCATACAGGCTAAGATTGGCAATGTTGAAGTATGAAAGATCATGCTGGACACCGATAGCTCAGTAAATATTATGTATAAAAAGTGTTTTGAACAAATGGGATTGAGCAAAAGCCATCTAAAGCCTTCACCCAAGGCTCTTTTCAGCTTCATGGGGGATGTAATATTTCAAGTGGGGCAGGTTAGGCTCCCTATCACTATAGGGGACTTAAAATGCCAAGCTACCATCTTAGCTGATTTCCTTATCATTGACTGCCCCTTGACATATAATATAGTGCTGGGACGACCAGCAATGAATGACCTGAATATGGTTATGTCAACCAAAATGTTAACGGTGTGGTTCCCAATCCCCAATGGAGTTGGGTGTGTGCGAGGTGAATAGTATACAGCCCGATAATGTTATGAAGATGCTGTTAAGATCAGGAAAAAAGAAAAGAGAGTTGATGTGGTCTCTAGTAGGGAACCTCGAGCTCAGAGCACAGTGGGAGTCAATCATGACCTTGACCCCTATGACCTAGATGTAGACAGGGAGACTGGGCTCATAGAGGAGCTCAAGGAGGTACGGGTTAGCGAGGTTGACACTGATAGATGCCTTCAACTGGGGAAGAACTTGCCTCCCGACGTGAAGACCCAACTGGTCGATTTCCTTAAAGCAAATTTAGATATTTTTACTTGGAATCATGAAGATATAGTGAGGGTTAATCCCAAGGTTATGTCGCACAAGCTGTATATTGATCCTTACCACCAACCAGTTCATTAAAAGAGGAGGTTAATGACTGCTGAATGCTGTAACACTCTAAAAAGGGAGGTGGATAAACTTCTGGCTAATAAGTTTATCCAAGAGACTCACTATCTGACCTCGGTAGCTAATCCCATATTGTTGAAAAAGAAAACTAGGAAATGGAGAACATGCATTGACTTCACTGACCTTAACAAAGCTTATCTAAAGGATAGCTTCCCTTTGCCCAAAATTAACTAGTTTGTTGATGCAATAGCCAGGCACCAGCTCCTTAGCTTCATGAATGCTTACTCAAGGTACAACCAAATATCTATGGAGCCCCAAGATGAGGAGCACACCTTATTCATCACAGATCATAGATTATATTGCTATAAGGTGATGCTCTTCGGGTTAAAAAACGTAAAAGCGACTTACCAGTGGTTGGTCAATATGATGTTTAAAGAACAAATTGGGAAAACCATGGAGGTTTACATAGATGATATGATGGGTAAAATCCAAATAGGTTATGGATCATGTGAGGGACCTAAATGAAATGTTTCAAATTTTGAGGAAGTACTAGATGAAACTGAATCTACTTGAGTGTGCGTTTGAAGTGTCCTTAGGAAAGTTCCTCGAGTTGATGGTTAATAGTAAGGGAATTAAAGCAAACCTAGAAAATATCAAGGCACTCATTGACATGAGGTTCCCGATTGGGGTCAAAGACATGTAGAGTCTAACTAGTTGAGTCACAGTACTTAGCAGATTCATTTTCAAAGTAATAGATAGATGCATGCCATTTTTTGATGTTTTGAGGAAGGCCAAATAATTTAAATGGACTAAAGAGTGCAAGATCGCTTTCCATCACTTGAAAGAATATATGGACTGAGCTCCATTGCTATCTAAGCTACAAGAAAGCAAGAAACTCATTATCTACCTAGGAATATCCCAGCATACTATCAGTGCAGCTCTTGTTCGAGAAGAAAATGGAGCCTAACTCTTAGTTTATTATATGAGCAAAAGGTTGTTGAATGCGGAGGAGAATTATATGCCTATGGAGAAGCTCACTTACTATCTCGTGATCACTTCTAGGAAATTGCAACCTTACTTTCAAACACATACTACTAAGGTGCTTACTCAGTCCCTGTTGAGGCAGACTTTACAAAAGACTAACACCTAAGGTCGCTTGCTCAAATAGGCCATCAAGCTAGCCTAATTTGACATCCAATATAAATCGAGGCTAGCGATCAAGGGCAGGCCTTAGCGAGCTTCATTATAGAATTTATAGGACCAGTGGAAAAGGAAGTGGAGATTTCAGAAGGTCCATGGTGGGAACTTTATATAGACGGGTCCTTATATGAGCAAAAGGTAAGGGCAAGAATACTTTTAATCAGCCTGAAGGGACCCAAAATCTTCTGTGCATTGAGATTTGAATTCTGAGCTACCAATAATGAAGCATTGCTCATAGGACTTCACTTGGCAAGTGAGGTACGAGCTAAAACTTAAGGATCTTTAGTAACTCTTAGCTCGTTGTCTGTCACATAAAGGGGAGTGTTAAGTAAAAGGATCAAAGATGGTTATCTACCTCCAGAAGGTTCAAGAATTACTTAACAATTTTTAGAGGTACGAGATTAGTCAAGTCTCATGAGCTCAAAACACACATGTGAATACACTAGATCGCTTGGCCACAACCAAGGATGTAGATTTCTCAAGTACAATCCCAGTGGAAACTCTTCCATTGCCAAGCATTAAACAAAAAGACACCGTGATGATAGCTATTATGGCACAAAGCTCGTGGATGAGCTTGATCTTGAAATATTTACAAGATGGTGAGCTGCCAGAGGATAAGTTGGAAGAACACCATATGTGAGCTCTAGCTGCTAGATATTGCATCATTGATGACATGCTTTATAGAAGGGACTTTTGGCTCTACTCCTTAAATGTATCGATGACCCTAATTGTGACATCGTCCTAGAGGAAATTTATGCCGGACACTATGGAAACCACACTGGGGGACTATCTCTAGCTCAAAAAGTGCTCCGGTAAGGATTCTACTGGCCAACTATGAAATAGGACATGATCAACCTTGTTAGATGATGTAACAAATGCCAAAGGTTTGCTAAGGTTCCCTGAGCTCCTCTAGCCTACCTTCAACAAATAGTTAGCCCTTGGCCCTTTGCGATGTGGGGCATTAATTTGATCAGCCCCCCCATAAGTCGTGGGAGCTGCAAATATGTGGTAGTGGCTATTAACTATTTTATGAAATGGGCAGAGGCACAAGAATTGGTTGAAATTTCCTCTTCCAAAATCGAGAAATTCATCTAGAACAACATCATTTGCAGGTTTAGGATTCCTCAACAAATCATAACAAACAATGGGACCCAATTCAACAGTGAGTAGTTTGTCAATTTCTGTAGCAACCTCGGGGATTGTAAAAAGCTTCTCGGTGTAGACCATCCTTAGGCCAATAGGCAGGTTGAAACAATAAACAAGATTATCAAACAGATTTTGAAGACAAAATTGGAGGCCAGGAAGGGAGCATGGGTAGATGAGCTGCCAAAAATACTATGGGCTTACCAAATTATGGCTTGCAACACCACAGGAAAGACTCCTTTCTCCATGGTTTACAGATTTAAAGCTATAATATTGATAGAGTTTGAAGTAACTTCACACCGAAAGGCCACTTTCAATCCAAAGGATAATAACTAACTACTCGACTTGAATCTAGACCTCATCAAAGAAGCAAGGGATATGGCTTGTCTCAGGATTGTGACTTATCAACCGCAGGTTGCAAGACATTATAATCGAAAGGGTTCGAGCTCAAAGCTACAGAGTGGGCAATCTTGTGTTACGCCTTATCTTACTCGGAGCTCACAGTGAAGGGACTTTAGGTCCAAATTGGGAAGCCCATACATAATAAAGGAGAATTTGGGTAACGGTGACAAATATAGATGGGGTGGAAATCCCTCGAGCATGGAACGCCGAACACCTTCGACCGTATTATTAATAAGTTCAGAACTCAACTCTATAATTCTATATCATTATTCAAATCTCAATAAAAATTCCCAAAGTTCTCCTACTTTATGTGAACTTTTTAACATATCTTCAGAACACTACTTTTAAGGTAAACCAATCTTAAAATAGTTCGACTAGAACCCATTTAAACTGCATTCAAGCTGCTAACTCGACCAACTATCATGGGAGCTACAAAGCCACCACTTATGAATCTAGTATTCAAGCATAAAGCCACGCTTTGCTAGTAGAATATTTGATTATTATAAGCTGACAAAAGCTCAGGAAATTAATCATTCACAATGAACAAAGTTAAACATGCATTTCAAAGAAAACAGTTTGGACAAATTCATCAAAGGAATAATTATCTTTATTACAAATAAGCAATCTAGCCCAAGTACTTCAAAATACTTAAAAATGAAACTAACAAAAGCCTAAGGCTAGGTTATAATAAGGCAATCTATAGAATGGTCAGGGATCTGGATGAATCCTGAGGAGTAGAAAGGTTAAGCAAATCTTTCGCCATCTATTCCTTAGATGACTTTAAGTTCTTCCCTCGATCTGCGAGTTGTCTTCAATCGAAACATCATCTTAAGCAAGAGGACCTTCACCATTAACTTTCACGTCTAGGGTTAAAGTTGCCTTTGCATGCCTCACAAAATGCTAGATGGCCACTTTAACATCCTCATTGAAGAAAGTGAAGTCCATCCCTTCGTGCCTCTTCCATAGAGGAAATAGGAAGTTATCAGTAGTTTGGGAGACCATTGCATCCTCAGCTTGTGCAACCATTAGCTTAGGCAACCTCCTCCTCAACTCAAGCAACCTCTGCCTTAGCTCGTGTGGCCCTATCCCTGACCACTTCCTCCTTCTTCTTAGTGATCTCAACCCATTTTGCTACCACTTCCAGCTCATCTTGCATTTATTTTAGCTCATCAGTAGCTCATGGAGCTTCAAGATCAGCTTGGAGGTCTTATGAATTGAAGCATCTTCAACCTTTTTCTTGGCTATCTCAATAGCTCTTAGCTAGGTCTCTTAAGCCTATAATTTCTTCCTTAGCTCTGATGACTCTACAGTGGTAGCAGCGAAGCCCTCTTCTAGCTTGTTTTGCCCCTCTTCCTAGAAGATGAACTTATCCCTCAACTTGACCTCCTACAATGTGCCCTAAAAAGACCAAAAATAATTTAAGAAATCCATCAAAGAAGGAGAAAAGTTGAAAATGGTGAATTATACTTACCAGCATACAGTGGCGAATCATCACACCAATTAAGCTAACCCTCTGCACGTCTCTAGACTTTAATGATTTTGTATGGTTATCTAGGACCCGGCGTATATGCTCGTGAAGGAAGTGGTAATATTCCCTTGTCATGGGACCTAGACCATCAAGACCTTCTTTTGGTAAGCCCTGGTACTCTTCTTCTAAAGTAACACAATCTCCTTCCCTTTATTGGTTCTTTGCTTCTTGGGAGGAGGTTCATCCAAATATTTAAGCCCTTGGCCTGAAGACCTTGCAAGCCCATGTGCAATCTTAATTCCATTTGGTCATGAAATGGAGACCAGCACCCATAAAGTCTCTACCGGAATAGCAAAAAAGGAAGGATGGCTATCATCAGCAGAGGCTAGGGTAGCAGCAAGCCTCGACTTAGGAGAGTTTGAGGGTGGAGCTATGAGAAGTTCAAGTCTTGCCATACTTCATTCCTTGAAGTCAGTAGGAGTGACCTTAATTCTGTGAGCTCCAATATCCTGTGCGCTGTCAAGAAGCTCGGTGTCAAGGGTAGGGGAAAGCCTGTGTGCCCGCAAAAACTCCTCGTCGAACTTTAGGTCATTCCAAAAACCCTCAGAAGTAGTGAAATAGTGAAGTACCTTAGTCTTCTCTCCACTTAGCTTCGGTCTCTCTTTCCCAGCTCTGTCTGCAAAGGCATAACAGGAGTTCAAAATTGAAACAAAGTAAAATAAGTGACAAAGCTAGCTTGTGTCCTCCTCATTCGCTTACCAGGATTCAAAACAAATGCAAAGTTTCGAAGATGACGCAAGGATAGGCAGGAATCATAAAACCAAAGGGTCTTATAATTTCCTACATTAGACTTCCCCTTAGCATCCCCCTAAGGCAAAATTTTCTTATACTTAGATGGACAAGCCAAGAGGTAGTAAATTCCTTCTCCTAGTCCGATGCTCTTGATGCTATAAAGATTGCAAAGAAATTTAGCCAAAGGAGGTGGAAGACAATTTTTTAGATAGACAAACACTAATAAAGTCAACTGGGAATACAAATTTGGGGTCAACTGAAAAGGGGAAAGTTTTAACTCATTCAAAAAAATCAATTCCATAAGAGGGAACTGGGAATTTGAATCCAGCACTGAGATATTAGATGCTAATTTCTATAAACTTTGAAAGAGGATGAGCAGCATGGTCATTGTGAGAAGGAGCTAGGATACGGTAATCCTTTGGAAAACGATATGCTTAAGCTATCATTTCAAGCTCACTGAGCTTGACACTTGAAGGATGATGTGTGAAGGGAGAGCAAGCTACAACTCCTTCAAGTCCGGAGTGAGCTACGAACTCCTTGCAACCTTTCCAGTCTGAGAGGTCACCTCCCTTGTGACACAGAGAAGCTCCCAACTCTCTTTAGAAGATTCAGTATCCTCGCTCCCTATTTGGTGACCACAAAATCTACAAGGTTGAGACATCTACATAAAAGAAAAAAGAGGTAGTCAGGCTTTTAAAGGCAGATCGACCCTAATGCTAAAATTTACCCTAATGGAGATCTTTTGTAAAGGATCGCATACACCTCAAGTCACTAAGACCCAAACTCAGATACACACGAGGGGCTCAATTATTAGGCCACTAAAGCCTAGAGAACTAATGGGAGACTTAAACAACAATCAGAAACCCTAGCATCTACTAATAGACCAATCAAACAAGCCAAACACGATGAAAGAAAATGTACAAAGATTCAGCCAATGTCCCATATCTTACCACCAATAAACAAGTAAACTCACATGAACCTCAAAATAGAAACCCAAAAAACCACAAGATGGGGGAGAAAACTCATAGTGCTAAAAAGAGAAGGAGGTTTGAAATATGAACAAAGTTGATTTTTGGCAGTCGAAACTTGAGCTACAAAGCCTGGTAAGCTGGAATGGTGCTAAAGGTAGCAGACGACGATGAACAGGCACAAACCTGATAGAAAGGATGAGAACAAAGAGTTTTCGAGTCTCAAATTTCAAATGACTAATGAAAATGGGAAAAGAGTTTTCCTAATTTGTATCACACAGAGTCTCACCGTCGAATCTAGGAACTCTTTATATACCCAAAATTTGACGGTTTAATGGAAGCCAATGTTAAGTTGACACCAATCTAGAGAAAAATGTTCATTAGAAGCAGTAATCATTACATCAAGTATTGGCAAAAACTTAAAAGTTATAGATAAAATGAGAAGTAAATCGAATGACTTGTCAGATCACAGATCGCAAGCAACAAGTTGCAACTTTCTGTCTACATCGTGACCAGCCCACGCTAATTAATGTGCAACTTTTATGTGACCTATTAGCCAGCAACTTTCATGTCACCTACTCAACATGCCAGCTTAAATGCACATAATCACCTACTACGCACTTGAACACATGCAAGCTCAGATGTACCTAATTACCCACTGTGCACGTGAACTCGTTCCAACTTAGGTACACCTAATCACCTATTACACACTTAAACTCATGTCAGTTCGGACGCACCTAATCATCTATTACACACTTAATCTCATGTCAGCTCGAGTGCACCTAATTGCCTACTATGTACTTAAACTCGTGTCAACTTGGGTGCACTTTAATGCCTACTATGCACCAAACCTCATGCCAGCTTAGGTACACCTAATCACCCATTACGCACTCAAACATGTGCCAGCTTGGGCACACCTAATTGTCCATTATGCACTCGACCTTATGTAAGCTCGGGTGTACCTAATCACCTACTGTGCACTTGACCTTATGTCAGTTTGGGTGCACCTAATCACCCATTGCGCACTTGACCTCATGCCAGCTCGAGTACATGCCCATTGTGCACTTGACCTCATGCTAGCTCGAGCGCATGCCTACTATGCACTTGACCTCATGCCAGCTCCGGCTCATCTAATTACCCATTGCATACTTGAACTTGTGATAGCTCGAGCGTACCTAATTACCCTCTATGCACTCGACCTCATGCCAGCCTAGGCACATTTAATCGCCTACTAGGCACTCAATCTTGTGCTAGCTAAGGTGCAACTCTTATACGGCCTACCTCGATACTTAATTAATAATGAGGCATAGACTTCTTGTGACTTATAACTCATAGCTCTTGTGCGACCTGTTGCTCACAGCCCTTATTTGACCTAAAGGCACATTACCAACTAAAACACTCTAATGTTCAAATTCATTCAGTTAAGATGAATTAATATAATCGATTGGTTATTTAACTCAGCATCTGTTTAGCTATGAAAATCTGTTCATGAAGAGCTTGTATGCTATCTTTTGCAATAAATGAGGCGATTGACATGATACACTTGAAAAAAGTTTTGAAATAGTTTCATTAAAAACCTCTTTCAACAAGGTGAATTTAAATGAAGATTCAAGGGTACAAATTAAAGCAAGCCTATAGTTAGCTAAGGAAGAGTTAAACCCCGACAAGCCTATAGCCATAATACACAAGAAGATCTACCTTAAGGGCTAGATCCTACAAGCAGCGAATAAGCCAAACTGCTCTAGCTATTCCTCACCCTCCTCTTGAGTTTACAGTTTATTCCTTCCTCGAGTGCTTGTAAGGTACTCAGAAAGCCAATTGGTTTACTCAACCGAGTAAGAAAGCAGAAGAACTAATCGGATTGGCTTACCACTGATCGCGACGTGTCGAATCCATCAAATTAAAAATTTATAAACTGAAGCTACCTAAACTAACTTGTAGCATAGGCAACCCAGGTCGAACCCAAGGACCATTTTA
>JANHAO010022244.1:0-12260 GCA_026873985.1 Saraca asoca
CTCTTTATTCTCTACTACATCCCTCCATTCTTTAATCAAATTGGATAGTTAAAGTGTAAGGGTTCCAGTATTTAAAAAGAACAAACTTATCTGTGGGATCGACCTGTATTCACCGGTTTTTTGCTACATTTACACCGTGCGCTTGCGATTATTTAAAATATACAACAAGTATTTGTGCATCACCTTCATCAATAGATTTCTTGCTCCCAGTGTTCAACATGAGAATGCTGAAGGTTTGAAAATTTAAGACAAGAGAATATGTCTATAAGTGAATATGATGCCCAATTCACTTGAATCTCCTAATATGCTACTCATTTGTTTCCCAAGGAAGCTATGAAGGTGGAAAGATTTGTACAAGGGCTTTATGATTACTATTTTGATTGTGTTAAAGTCAATTCAAATGCAACATATTAGCAAGTCATGAACCAGGCCTTATGGATGGAGTTAAGGTCCAAAGAGCATCATGAGAGGGAAATGTCTTCCAATAGTAAGAAGAGAGTCTGAATTGAGGAAACCAATAGTGCTCTAAGTGGGAGGCTAACTCTTGCTCGTAGAGTACCACCAAGTAAGTGGAGAGAAAATTTTTTTAGATCATCTCGGCCACAGAATTCAGTTGTAAGAAAAAATATAGGAGGTCAATCTATTTTGATTGCTTTTGTTCCACTCTGTGGAAGGAGTATACCTCAGAGTTAAGAAAATTTTAATGCTAACGTGCCATAATGTAAAATTTGTAATATAAGTCATTATGGACCCTGTAGAAAAGATTTGACTGGGTATTTCTGATATGGTCAACCTAGACCTAGAGCAAAAAATGCCTTATGAATATGAGTGCCTAGAGGTATGGTATAAATTATTAAGTGAGACCTCAAAATTAATCAACAACACCATTTGTGGCCTTAGTATGAGCACCAATAGTATTTGGACAAAACAAAGGGTAAGGTAATCAAGGAAGAAACCCTAATGAAGCCATGGCAGGAGTTTATAACCTCACTAGACATGAAGCCTAAGCATTGAATGCAATAGTCTCAGGTATTGTGAAAATACATGATTTACAAGCTTGGATATTGTTTGATCTTGGTGCTACTCAATCTTTCATTAGGAAGAAATTTGTTGTTTCATTAAATGAATTTGGTGAATAGATAGAGACACCGTTGGTAGTAATGATCCCTGTTAGTAGGACTTTTTTAACTAATCATTTAGTTAAAACATGTGCCTTGATAATAGGAGATAAGCAAAGTAACCACAAATCTGGTTGTGTTAGATATGGCTGACTATGATGTGATTCTGGGGATGGATTGGCTTTCTTAGCATCATGCGTGTATGAATTGCTTCAATAAGAAGGTTACGTTGCATGTATATGAAGCCTCCTATATGGTTTCTCAAAGGGAAATGGTAGCTGAGATAGTTGGGTTAATTTCAAGCATGCGAGCTTCAAAATCTTTAAATAGGGAGTCAATAGCTTTTTTAGTTGTGGTACAAGATTTACTGGTTCTGAATCTAAAAGAAATTCTTGTAATAGAAGAATTTCTTGATGTGTTTCTTAATGATACTCCATAACCATCATGTGTGCAACTTCATATCAACTTAGTTGTTCATTCTTGCACATCGCTAATAATTAATCCATATAACTCAATTTGAGCTTCTCAAAACATTTTTGTATAAATTTTTCTTGCATTAAATCATAAGATATAATGTTAATTATAATCATGTTTTATCATTTGCCTAAAATATAGATATAATTGGCAAGTTAATTTGCACAATATTTTATATGATTGAAAACATAATTAATATAATTTCAATCACACAAAAATAATCAATAGTAATTTGGATAAAAAATTTGTAATACCTTAAAAAAAAAAGTTACTAAGGGATCGAAATGAAAAATCTCAATTTTTGTTGGGGCCATAATGTAATTTCTCTTTTTCTAGAAGGACATATTTGAAGTCGATGGAAAGTCATGGGGTCAAACTACAATTTATCCCATTTTCTTTTCTGTATATATTTACTTAGGCCAGTTCTCCCTCCAACGTGATCTCAGTTTCCTGAAGCTTCCCCTTACTGCTGCTACATTTTCCAGCATCCGATGACTCCAATGCTTCGACCCAATATTGACTGGCCATCTCTAGCCGATGTTTCTTTCCTTCCAGCTCTTTGACACTTTCTCTTCATTGTGCACATTGCTTCTCCCTTCAGTCGGAACCCAAACTATGTGATCATTGACCGACTTCGTCCTTCCTTTAGCCCAACGAGCTCGGGCCACCATTGTCTTCTTCTTTTCCTCCTTCAGCGTCCTCCTCTTTGCCGGCGTGACTCAATAGCAATCTTTCTCCTCTATTTTAGTTGGTTCGGTCAACACCCCCCATTAGCTCACTGGCGCGTTTCGGTGTAAATCGAGTTAGTCATCGTTACTTCGGACTCCGATGAGTAATCCTAGAACAAAAAATTTATTTTATAGTAACTCTATAGCTAGTTTATAAGAAATTTCCCTTGAAATCCTTACTGTTTTAATTAGAAGAAATTTAGAATTCTCTTGTTATTTTGCATTGTCTTGCTTCAACAGAGTTCCTATCGAAGGATTATGCATATTAACATTCAATTTTGAAGCTTCAGTTGACTTAGCTTTCTAAGGATTTTCGAAGGTGAGTGGACAATCCTCCTCACTTAATAATCCTATGTGTAAACATAAAATAATTTTATTATATGAAATGTTATAAATTCTTTTAAATAAAGGGATTTTTCCTATATGTTGAAGTGGTTTCGAAAGTATATTTACATGTTGTATGTATATATCAAATGGTTTGTCGTGCTAAAATTATGCATTTTTATTTTGCTTTATATTATTAAAATTGATGATATTACTTTTCTATATGATGAATGGATATGGAAATACATAACAGGTTTATGTATGTTTAAAAAATGTTGCTTACCCGATAATGAATTTCATGCTACATGATATATTTAGAATGTTGATTTGAGATACTGGACCTATTGAAAAATTTATCAGTAATCCTCAAGTGCACTTATGATACGATATTTACTCGGTGTGATTAGGGGAGAATATATGAATATTTACTTGGTGTGATTGGTGGGTTGGTGGATTATGATGATTGCGATATTATGGTTACCTCTTGGAATTGTCCTTTGGGATTTTAGTTGAATGTTTTACTACATGATTATTGAGATATATTTTAAAAAGCTTTATTGAATATTTTCTTATGTTTACATCGAGATAGATATTTTCTATAGTATCATGCATTGTTGTTTATTTTATTTTGTCAAATACCATATTTCAATGGTTTAATTTTCTTGATGAATAAGAGTTTCCAAAGCTATTTTGAGATTATATTTGTAATGGGTAAGCATATCTTCATGAGTATATTTATATTTATATATATACTTTCGAGAATGATTTTCAAATGAGATTCTTGGGTGAACATGGGATTGTTTACTCACTGAGTTTCTATGAAACTCACTCTTTCATTTCTATGTTTTTTAGAATCAAAGGATACATCCACGACTCCTCCTTTCCATCCTGGCTTAGGATCTGCTTACTGACTGAGTGGGTTATATTTAGTAGAGATTTAAAGTATAAATGTGATGTAAAGTCTGACAGTTGGTAGGAATGTATATACATGCGATGTGGTTGATGAGTGCTCAATAGAATGTAAATTGTGTCTGGGCCATTGTATTTATTATGTTGTTCTATAGGGTGTGATGGGCGTGTAGCCTCTCTGATGTTGTACTGGCCTTGAGGCCAAGTGTTCGGAAAATAGAGGAAACTCTATCAGATTTTCATTACAATTTTAATATATAAATATTTCATCGTGGACTGATGAAATAGTGAGTCATTTGTATATAATTGTATTATAAAGCTTGTAAGGGGTTTCCTGATAGAAGGGGTTTCCTGATGGTGACCTTCTACATTGATCACATTCCATAGATTGAAGCGTGACAAAATTACTACATAAATATACAAATTGTGCTCACACAGATACTTCCTAAAAATGTATTAAGCACAATTTAAAATTAAAAAAACATGAAACTCATAGTCACATTAAAAGCGTGAAATATTTCAAGAATATTTTCACACACAACAAAATTGATTTAGTTTATGTTATCAACTAGACCTAAAGTTTCATTCAAAATCTTCTGTATTATCTACACCTATATCATAGATGTATCCTTGAACTGTGACACCAACTAAGTATGATATAAGAACCTTGGAAGCAAAAATTAAGAACATTGCTAGTCCTCCCCCTGAAACTAAAAATCAAGTAATAGACCCAGGGTGTGAAGGCATTATGGGGGGAAACTTTGAGTGAAGCCTAACTCATGACTTTTCTTTAATCAAGCAAGATTTATACTTTCTGAAACATAAAATCTATATAATGCTCCCAAGGAAGAAAATTACATAGGAAATTCAGGTAACTGGTGGTTGAGATCAATGCCCTTATAAAAACTTTGTAAATTCATAAATAAACAAATATTCAACAAAAGAATATAGCTGCAAATATTTAGTAATAATGTGCTTGCTTATGAACTATATAAAATAAATTTCAATTCTAAAACATTTTTTTAACATATTAGCTTGAAATAATTCATAGCATGAAAATTAGTCAATGGATCGCAAATTTGAATCAAATTGAGAAAAGAATACACACACGCATCAACCAATCAAGATTTCACAAAATTCAAAAAAATATTCCATGAAACTAAAGCACAGATTCTAGATAAATCATTAAAATTTTTGCCAAAAGAGAATCAGATTCATGAATACAGGATAATAAAATTGAATTACACACACACACACACACAAAAATCATAGATAGGATTCAACAAGCTTTGAGATCATTGTTGAAAATAATCGAGTTATAATGGGATTCATCTAATATCATTTTATAGCATGTCTATGTGTAAAATAATAAACCCTTAATTGAACATAAACCTTGAGGATAATCCGATATCCATAGCGGCAATACAAGGTCTCTGTCCATGATTTTTATTTATGAACCCTGTGAAAGAGAAAAGAAAGAACATGAAGAAAAAAGATGTAAACTTCTTTTAATTCTAGATGTTGTTGCTAGATTAGAGTCGACCCTAGATATCGTCGTTAGGTTAGAGTCGGTCATCTCAATGGAGTAACAATAATAACATATGGTGTGAGAGTATGGATCTTTTTTTATAGGGATGAATTGGGATAGCCTTTCCATCATCAATAACTTAACAAACAAAGTCCACATAACAATGAATTCATGGATAGTTTAAATGCCGCAATAAAGCTTAATAATAATATGATTACATATTTGGATTGATAAATAAATTCTATTATTTGATATTTAGTAATCCAACTTAAAATAAATCAATTGATTATGTTACTCCACAATATTATTCTAACATGTATCTCTCAAGGTTGTTGTATGCCATAATCCCTGAAAAAATCCATCTTAATCTTAATTAGATGAGTTCCAGCAAATGTTTTCTTTTAAAACTTCAATTGAATTCAGCAATATAGTCCAAATAAAAATAAATCAAATAGAAGATATCTGTCAATATTTCGAAGAATATATTCTCGACTTTTTAATAGATAAAAGTTGTAGGCATGCACATAAAAGAAAAATTGCAAGTTGTCAACTTGGTGTTGACAACAAAAATGTAAAATTCTGATATAAAAATAAGTTTACTAGCATTTGCGATTGTCATATGAGTAAATTTAGATAGATGATCTCTTTACAAAGGCATATATATTAGTTCATGAAAAGAATTTTTAATCTAAACTAAATAGCAAATGAGAAATGTTCTACAGTAAATTCATTTAATAAAAGAAATATTAGAGGGTTACTTTTTTTTTTTCAAATTTTAAAGAAATTTTTAATAATTATGCATGAATAATTTTAATGCAGAAGTTTCTTACTCAAAGGTCAAACGTCCCTACAAAATTCTAGTGGCAAATTAGTTGGGCCCTTAAAAAATTAATTTGAGTTTATACATTTATCTTTCCTCTTCCGTGATCAATTTTTTTAGGCCAGTGCAATGTTTTCTAAATGCAAACTAAAATTATTTCATTCTTATCATTTAAGAATTATTTTGAATAATTTTATAGTTTGACTTTCAAAGAATATATAACATCACACATGATATTAATTGTGTCTAATTTATTAATAGAAATTCCTACTTCATACACAAAATGACATCATACCTACTATAAAATAAATTAGATATACCCAAAATATACTGAAGAAAAAAATTAATCTATTAACTCATTTAAAAAATATAAAATAAAGTAAATTTACTTTTTTTTTCAAACACCATTTTGGTGCTCTATTATACATATAAAATTTATTTTATGGAAGGTATAAAATATTAGATTGTGAGTTATATAAGAATTTTCATTAATAAATTGAATATAGTTAACGTTTTGAGTGATATTATATACTTTTTAAAAATTTTAAGACAAATTAAAATTACTCAAAATAATTTTTAGAACACAAAAATAAAATTTGTGTGAAAGTTAAGAGATGAAAAATGTATTTTAGCCTCAATTTAGTACAAACAAAATAGATTAAACTTTTTTTTTTTTTAAATAGAAAGTGAAGATGTTAACCTCATAACCTTCACATAGAGGTGAAAAAGGTAAAAATCCACGGGCGTTTACTCTCATAATACACACGGGCATGGTTTATCTTTATACTTGTCTTATTCTTTCTCTGACTCCCCCCCTTTTTCACCCTTCTTTTTTGTCAACAACCATTTTTGCTAAAAATGTTTTTTATAGGTCAAACTATCACTCTAACTAAATAAGGTGAGGTTCATGCTTCATAATTAATAGATATTATCTCATTTGTTTAATTTAAGCAAAATTATGTCTAGTTTTAATTTTTAGTGTGGTACACTTTATTACTTTTTTTTTATTTTATACCTTGAAATCATTAATTTTTAAACAAAAATCCTTTAACATTTAATAAAATTATTCTTTTAATTTTTTTTATAACATGTTTGAGTTTTCGTTTTAACTTGAGAGATAAATAACAAAATATGCAAATTAATTACAATTTTATTTCACACATTTTTCATACATTTTGATTTTTTCTTAATACAAAACATTATATAAAACAAGAAAATTATATTAATCAAAGGAAGAGATAAGGAGAATGGATATAAGCTGATGAAATCAATAATATAGACAAATGGTGCATTTAATATGCCATTTTTTTTTGTTCAGGTGCATTTAATATGCAAACGGTGCATTTTCATCGTTATTATTTATTTCTGATAATGGGCTTTCTAACAAAATTTTTGTTTAGGATTGAGTTTATTGGATGTGGCCCAATCCATTATATTTGGGCCCATCTGTCCATTATTAGAATGGGTTCCATTTGTAAAGCATCTAAACATATGGGGCTTGTTCACAGCAGCCGTTCAATTAAAATGATGTGAATATGACGGACAAGTACAAACGGTCAATTCAAGTTATGCTAGTCTTAGCTAGGCGCCTAGCCAAAGAGGAGTAGGGGCGGACCTTTGTTACCAATACTTCCTTGAAAATTTTCTTTAAAATATTAAGACAGGTTATAATTTTGTTCCCATAAAAATTTTAGCTTTGCCCTCACATTCACAGGGAAAAAATAATTTATTTATGTTAAATTTGAAAAATATGAATTATAAATGTGATGATAATTAAAGAAAAATGATTATAAATTTAAGAAAATCATTACATAAGAATCTCATTTTATATGAAGATTTCAGTTAAGTGCCTAACTTTTATCTACAAGTAATAAAATTTTATAATTTTATGTATGCTTACTAAGAGTAAAACTATTTTCTCACATTTTTCTATATTTATAATGTAATAACGCAAAGATGAGTGCCATAATGTAAAATCTTTCTATATTTTTAAAGTATGAAAAATTCTTATTATGAATGGATGATATTATACAAGACATAACATATAAGGAGAATTTAATCAAAAAATTTGTAGTGTCTTTCTATTTGGTGAGTTATCCTAATTGATATTTAGTAGTGATGTTTTTATAATTTTTTTTTCATTTTTTATTTTCAATTGTTGTATAATCTACCTGATAATTTGTTAAATTATATTGGTCTTGCATCAGTAATATATCAATAACTTAAAAATGTATATATATTTTTTTAAAATAAAAATTTTCATTTAATCATACCTTATTTCAAAGTTTTAAGACATCAAATGATTTAAATTATTATTTATAGTTAAACATGGGATACTTGTTTAATAACATATGACGATATAGTAGAATTTTTTTTCTTTTGTTTTTACAAAAATAATTTTGTTAAATTATAATTTAAATTATTCATAACCACAAATTAAAATTGTTATATAATATATATAATAATGAATGAAAATTTACTTTTAAAGTAAAGTTTTATATAATAATAAACTAAGATTAATACAAGAACCACATTTTAGTATATTTTTAAATTCAAATTTTACATAATATTAAATTAAGATTAATATAAATATTAGGTTTTGATTAATTTTTTATAAGAAAATTAATATCCTCATATATATAGGGTATACTAATAGTTTATTTAGATTCAATTATTTTAAACATTTAAAATTATTATAAAATTATAAAGAAATATTTTTTACATAATAGTCTGCATCCTATTCTAGTGCTTTAATTTTTTTTTTCAATTTGGATTTTTCCCTAATCCTCTATTTTTTTTATTTTTTTTATCGTATTAATATTTTCTTAGGATTTGATACTTATTAAAAGTATGAAAAATAAAATAGGGTAATAACAACACAAAATTATTTGATATTAAAAGTATTTGAACTTTATGATCGATATTTCAATCCCTAATAAGGAGAGTAAAAGTATTTCAATCTTTAAAGGAGTGAAATAAGATAAAATATGGTAGTTTTTAACTTTATTTTAAAAAATATTGCGAAAACAAACTATCTGCTCAAACTATTATAGTATAACTGACTGTGTAGAAACTTATATAAAAGTAAACCAATGTCCTAAATTACTAACGATTTCAATCCCTCTTAGGTCATGTAGACGGAGATATTGTTAAAAATTTTAAAAAGGAAAAATCATAACAAATTGGTAGTAAAATTCCTTATTAAAAACTTATATATCAACTGATGAAAAGAATTCCAAATCGGAATTAAATAACATGTGTTTAATGTTCTACGGTAAATTCGTGTAATGAAAGACATTAGAGGCTGACCTTTTCAAAATTTTAAGGATTGTTAATAAAACTCTGTCACTTGAAGGTCAATCATCCCTGCAAATTTTAGTGACAAATTAACTGGAGTTTATACATTTATCTTTACTCTGGTAATCATTTCTTTCCGACCTTATGCAATGTTCTTTAGATGCAAACTAAAATTATTAAATTATTTTCTTTATTTAAGTTGATTTAAAAAATTAAATTGATATTTTTGATGGAGGAAAAATGTTAACCTTCAATTAGAGGTGAAAAAGTTAAAAATCCTCCTATGTTTGCTCTTATATTATAAGGTTCTAACATGTTTTTGACAAGAAAAATAGTATGTATTTATATAACTATCATTTTATAAAAACAACATACACTATTATTAGATCACAAATTTTCATAATAGTATTCTATCTGAATTAATTAAAGAATCTAATAAATTTATTTTTTTATGCAAAAATTGATTTGTTGGGCTAAGAATAATGAATAAATAACCAAAATAACATCCTAATATTATCAGATCATTGAATTAATTGCTATATTAGCAATATTATTAAGAATTTAAATGATAAACTAATACAATAATTTAATTGATTGTAAATGAATAAGTTAAAAACTAAATTGACATTAAAAATATTTAAAAGACAAAATTGATATAGATTGAATTATCAAGTGGTCAAACTAAGTGTTAACTAAATTTAATGTTTAAAATAAGTACCTATTTAAATATTATAAATTTAATACTTAGTTGATTTATCACTTAAAGTTTAGAGCATATTATTTGATTGGTTGGAATAAAATGAAGATGAGAAAGGGAATGCTAAAAAAAATTGCTTGGTTGACACTATGAAATAGGAACTCTGTGTGTTAATTAGGATTTTTCATATTTAATTTATAATGAAATTACCCATTAGGATGTAATTTGTTTTAATTTACAAATTAAATAAACTAAGATAAAATATTATATTTAAAGAGAATTAAATACAATCAATTTATATATTAGGAGGTCAAAATTATAACTTGGCTAAAATTTTAATATTATCAAACTCACCCTTATCTAAAAGAATATTCCATTACAATTTTTAACTCTCAAATTTAAATATTTAATATTAACAATACAATAATCATATATATTATCATCTTTAAGGACTTCTTTAAGGATAAGTAATATAATGAAAGCAATTGCCACTCCCAAAAAAAAGTACGAGGACTATGATTGTGCCTAACTTATTCTCCTAGTTCTATTAGTATTGAGCTTTACTAAACTTAAAACCCTACAATTAAGTAAATTGTTTAAGCAATAACCTTTTCAATCGTCATTCCATCCGGGAGTGGAATTGTACATCTACTAGGATTAGGATTGTGAATCTTTGTTCTATGTCAACTTCTCAAGCTTATACATAGTCAATGGAAGCTCTTCGTTACAATTTGTTCCAATATTTGGATTCTACATAGCTATCAATTACGTTTTTCTGTCTCAGTTGTTTGAGGTTCAATACATATACGATGATGGAGAGCAAAGAAATTGTAGATGCTTCAATTCGTTTTCAAGAAGTTATAGATTTTATTAATGAGGTTAACTTAAGGTTGCATAATAGGAGAGATCAATATCAACTATTCTTCACAACTTTAACAAGTAATTTCCAAGGAGGGCCAAATTTAATCTATAAAATGGTTACTTGTATCCTCAAAGATCATCCAAATTTGATCAAAAAGTTTAATGGGTTCCTTTCTTAGGCTTAATCTACACTAAATTTTAATCCTTATAATGTCATTCTAATTTGAGAGAGCACCAGCAACCATCACTTGCCGAATATGACGTTGCCTGCAGTACAATTTATGATTTTCCTTATACATAGTCAATGCCTTCTAGCTTCCTTACATTGTAGGATCTATACTATTATAATTTGCTTAGCCTATGTAATGCATGAATTTAATTAATTTTATTTGATAATAATTTATATTATGAATTTATATTATATTCAAACATAGATAAACTATTATCATTTTTTTATTTATTAGATAATTATATAATTGATATAATTATATTTGTGTTAATTGTGAGAGAATATTATATTATTTTAATTTGTTAAAGTTGTCAGATTAATATTTCAAATTAATTAAATTTATCATTTGATTTTTTTTCATCTTTTCAAAATAATTTTCTTAATATATTAATATTCAAATAAATTTATTTATAAGTTATTTTATTTAAAACTTTAAACTAACTATTTTACGCTAGAAAATTTAATTTTTTAATTAATAAGAGTTCATATATTGTCATAACTAATATATTATCTTCAAAAAATATATATTTTAGAAATATTTTTTATGAAGTATAAGAAATATTTTAAATTGAAATTATAATATGTACTAAAAAATGATAAAATTTTGAAAAAAAATCATAAAATATCAAATTTAGTATTTGATATTAAAAGATAATATAAAAATTTAAAAAGTTAAAATTTTTACATTGAAAAGAATCTTCAAAATTAGATATTACTAATCATATATTTACAAATATTTTATTTCTATATAAATACAATTATTTACTTATACAAATTATTTAATACATATAGAAATAATTCAAATTGAAAACTATTAATAAATTTAGATTTTAAATCGCGTGTAGATAATTTGACTAAATATTTTATTTTGAAATAGATAATTTTCATAAAAAATAAGGATACATAATTGTTATACACCGGAAATGCCCTCATACGGACAAGTCCCCGAGTCCCCGAGGACTCATATGCCAGTCTTCGCGTCGCAGCAAAAAGCCTTCAAGAGCTCAAGCAACCAGCAATGAGCGCATCAGGTGCCAAACCCTGTCCCGACCGCCTCGCTCGACTGTGGTATGAAAGACCGCGCCTCAGCGACAGCGCGACTCCACGATAATAGGCTCGAACATCAGATCAGCGACCGCTCTCTTCACGCTCGCCCCCTCGTTGCAGCAAGCCTAAAGCGGCTTCCTCAGGAAGCTCTCGCTTGAGACAGCAAAGCATCTTTGCCTGACACAATGGCAGCTACGAAGCCTACTTGTCGGCCTAAGAAGGCCTGCT
>JANHAO010022245.1:0-12258 GCA_026873985.1 Saraca asoca
TAACAGATTCCATTCCCTTTCCTTTCCTTATCTGATTCCATTCCCTTTCCGTTTCCATAGGTTGAACCAAACGGGGCCTAAGTGTTTTCAGCTGAGAATTGCTTTTTTAATTTCTTTTAAGTCACATATTCTTTATTAACGTTAATACAAGGTGTGAGTTCCATAAATAAGATGAATTTAATGTTGTATGAACAATATTTGTATGACTCTCTCTTGATATTATAGGCAAAATTTGTTTGAAATCACCTTTAAATACAATTGTTTTACCACCAAAAGGAATTGAATGGCTTCTAGGTTATCAAATCGAAGAACATTTCTAAGAGTTTTATCATGTGTTTCAAAACAAAACTTGTATACAATAGCTTCATCCTAAATTTAGATATAAACCAATTAATTTAATTTGACGTGTAACTTAATCACTAAAGTTTAGGGATTTTTGTAATTTGAAAAAAAGGGCCATCATTCCTTTAGATAAAATGCTGAAAGTCATTTAAGAACACTTTATATATAATGTAATTTAACGTGTAACCTCCCAATAAAAAAAAAATACATACTATCTAATTTAAAAAAAAATTAATCTAATTTACATAAAATGTTGAGGACCAATTGCTCAACTGTACTTTTAATCCAAATTAATGTGTAATAATCACACTGAAATTTACATAAATTTTAATTTAAAAAATTGAAGGGTATATTTGTACTCTGCACAAGTTATAATTGAAAAATTTTAAAAATGCTATGCTATAATTTTAAAATTGGTTATAGTGTACACTATAATTTCAAGTAATCAGATATTCATCAAATAAGACATTTCAAACATAAATAGATTAATGACATATAATTATATTTGAATTTTATTAATTAGTAATTAAATAAATCTTTGTAGCCTTGATTTTTGAAAGATGTTTGGTACTGCATGATTTCCTCTGCAAGAACTCCGAATCATTCTCTGATATTTTATTATATTAGAATACTTTATATATATATATATATATATATACACACACACACACGCGCGCGCGCAATTTGGTTGAGTGGACTCAAAGCACACTAAAAGGTTACCCAGGAAACATCATTCAAATATCTAATCTATTTTTTAAAGGAAATGTTTGGAGTGTGGGATCCTATGTATTTAATTAATTAAGTCAATTGTTTTTGATGATGAAGTTCTCAATTGAGTTTATTTTACTACAAAATTATAGTTTGAAAGTGACTCTGCGCGCCTTTTGATGTAATGAATTTTTCACTGGTGTAAGTTTACTATAGAGCTAGATTGATTTTTACATTAAACCAGTTGTTTTTATGATAGTTACAGTCAGTCAATAACTTGAAGAAACATATATATATATATATATATATATATATGGTGCCATGTCATCCTTGCAACAAGTTAATGGCGTGACAGTACATCAACGGGACAGATACCAGTTCTAAATATTTTTGGTGCCTTTTGGTATGCTTTTGCAAGTTCGCTTCAATTAATTTTAGTATGAAATTTGATTTATTTAGAAAGACTTGTATTGCATGTTGCTGTGACATAGTTTTCCGGTTGAGTGCTTGATATTTGCTTTCTTAAACTGCACTAAAAGATATGATTTTATTGGCTGTTGCTCTTTGCTCTATGCAATAAGCACAGTACTATTCCAACAATTTTTTTCACTAATGAATTTCACTGACTTGGAACTATTTGAGCTATATGATTGTTGTACAAGTTTCTAGTTTGGTATAAATTGTTTTTCTCTGATAAAAAGACTGAAAAAAGCTAAAGTGTGTAGGTTGCTCTTTGCTCCTTTATAAACTATAGTTCTAATTTTTTGCATAAATTATGACATTGCAGGTTGCTCTTTGGTTCTGTTACGTCATGCTAACTTGACATAGCAATATTTTAGCTTTGGAAATTCTGAAAGAGCAACATCATGAGCTGCCCAACTATACTTTGATGATGACAGCTCATGTAGGTCTTTTTCATAATTGAAAGAGCAAACAACTCCCACTCCAAGGCATCTAACCGATGGTGACATCTCACTGGACCTATGCAAGAAGCAAACTACTTGACTTAGGATCCAAGTTGATGAAGATGCTATTAGATACTAAGCTAATCTATAAAAGGGGAGATGAACTTCACTTCAAGATCCAATTCAAACAAATCTTCTTCCCTATCTAAGAAGGCTTTTCTTTCTAAGTTCTCAAATCTCTTTAAGTCTTCTTTATAGATCTTCATGTGCAAATATACTCGTGAGAGTTTGAGAAATATTGTAGTTTCTTTGAGAAAAATTCTTTTTGATTCTTAAGTTTTGTAAAAGTTTCACTAGCTAGGGATTGAGTATGAGTGATTCACTTGTAGAAACCTTGTAGCTAGTAATTGTGCTTGGTGTAATGCTAAAACCTCAAGTTGAGAGATAAAATTGCTTGAACCTTGAAAAGTCAAGTGGGAAAGATTGTAAGGGATACTCAAAAGAAAAGTGCTTGTGGATAACTCTCAAGGTGTTTATTGCTTTTAAGAGAGAGAAGCAGATCCATATGGATGGTTTTCCCTTTGGACCATCGAACCTTTATACATTGGTGCTATCATTCATTTTTTTCCTACTCTTTTACTTTTCATGCACTTTAACTTGCTTATATTTATTTGTTATTTTCTTGATCTTTCATACAATTATTTAATTGTTCTTTGAAAAGCAATTTTTTTTTAAAATTATATACTTGTGTTTCAAACACTAATTCACCCCCTTTTGATGTGTTTGTCCTATCAATTGGCATCTGAGCTTGGTCTCTATTGTCAAAGCTTAATCACTTTTGAGTAAAGATTCTGTAGGAACATGATGGACAACCTTGGATCATCGCATGGACAAGGAGGGCATTCTACATCGAACTTATCATTGTTTAATGGAACCAATTATAACAATTGAAAAAATCCGATAATGATCTTCCTTCAAGTCATTGATGATAACATGTAGGAGATTATTGAAGAAGGGCCTACCATTTCGATGAAAAAGCAAGGAGGTCAACAAGTGCCAAGACCAAAAGGTGAGTGGAGTGAAGTCAAAAAGCGAAAGAGCAATCTTTATGCAAAAGCTAAAAATGCTATCATATATATAGTGGTGCCAAAAGAATTCTAGAAAATTTTAAAATGCAACATTGCCAAACACATGTGGGATAAACTCTAAATCTCTTTTGAAGGAACAAAGCAAGTGAGACAAACTTGCATCAACATGTTGCTGAAGAGTATGAACTTTTCTGAATGGGGAAAGGTGAAAAGATTGAACCTATGTTTGAGAGACTCTCTACTATCACAAATGATCTCCATGCTCTTAGAAGAATTATTCCCAAGCTAGATCTTATCTTGAAAATCCTTAGAAGTCTTCCAAAAACATAACAATCCAAATGTGATGCAATTCAAGAAGGTAACAATCTTGAAACTCTCACCATTGATGATCTACGAGGGAACCTTTTAGCATATGAAAAAGTATACATGAAAGATACAAATGATAGAAGAAAAAGAAATATTGCTTTTAAAGCTTCTACATCATCTCATGATGATGAAGAAGAAGAAATAGAAGATTTTGAATATGAAAATAAAAAAATGACATATCTTGTAAAAAGATTCATAAAAATGTACAAAAGAAAAAGGCAAGATAGACAAAAGCCATTTGCAAGAAAAGAACAAGTATGAAAAGAGAAAGTAAGAAAAGAAACAAGCAATCAAGTACTAACTAAAGATATATTTCTTGAATCTCAAGAAAAAGATATTCCAAAGGAGGCCATCAAAAAAGAAAGCATTAATGGCTACTTCGGATGATGAATATGTCTTCTCTAATGAAGAAATCCAAGAAGAAGGAGAGAAAGGTAGCAAACCTCTGCTTCATGGCCAAAAAATACTATATTGAGGTAATGAATCTTGATACTTCTATTCCTTATGATAAGTTACAAAAAGTTTTTGAAAGTTTAGTGGTTAATTCTCATAAGGTCATGACATGATATCTTTCCATTTTTGATGAAAAAAACCTTTCTTGGAAAAGGAACTTGAGTCTTTGAAAAAGGAAAAACCAAGTTTTGAAAGATGATATTGATTTTTTCAAAAAGGAAAATGATTTTTTGAGAAAAGAGAATGAAGCTTTTGAAGAAATGGATATCTTTTGTCAAAATGGTTTAACAAACCACAATAATTTTCTATCAAATGAAGTTGACTGCTTGAAAAAGGAAAAAAGAAAGTTTGATAAAAGAAAATCTTGTTTTAAAAAGCAAACTGGTTGCTCATTCATTAGGGAATGAAAACCAACCCTTGAAAGAAAAAGGGTTAGTTGCTCATTCATTAAAAGATGAAAATAATTTTTTTTGAAAAAGAAAATAAAATATTTAAAAAAGGATCTTTGTTGGTTTGTTAAAGGAAAGAGAAAGTTAAATGTGATTTTGGGAATACGAAAATAGTCCTTTGATAAAGGGGGAGTTGGCTTTGTTTGTGGGAAAATGAGAAATATCAAAAGAATTTCTTTGTAAAAGCAATTCAAAATTCTAGCCCTTCTTTGAAATATAACTTTAGTGGAAAAAATGGACATATATCTCAATATTGTATTCATAAGAAAAGATTACTTAATCATAATACACATGTTTGGGTATATCCCAAAAAGCAAGAAACTAACTTAAAAGGACGCAAAATGATTTAGGTACCTAAGATAAGATAGATTTCTTTTTGTAGGTTAACCTTAAGGCTAGTGTCTGAAAGGACTATTGGTTCCTTAAATCATGGTTGCTCAAAACATATGACAGAAGATCCAAGCAAGTTCATTTCTCTCAAACCATGTCAAGGAGGTAAAGTAGTTCTTGCTGATAACACAAGATGCAAGATTGTTGGTGTTGGTAAAATTGGTATTGATGCTTCATCTCATATCAATAATGTTAAAATGGTCAAAGGACTCAAACACAATCTTTTAAACATTAGTCAGCTTTGTGACAAAAGTTATCGAGTTGTATTTGAATCCTCCCATTATTGTGTGTAAAGCATCTTTAATAACAAAATATCTTTTGTGGGCCAAAGAAAGGGTAACATTTAAGCAATTTCCTTAAAAGATATTCCTTCAAAGGAAGCAAAATATTTTCTTTCAACAAATGATTAAAGTTGGCTTTGGCATAAAAGGCTTGGACATTTAAAAGTGATTTAGTTCTTGACATTCCTAAAATCAACTTCGAAAAAAACCACATATGTAATGCTTGTCAACAAGGAAAGTAAGCAAAAAGATCTTTTTAACCCAAAAATATTGTTTCAAGACCCCTGAAGTTATTGCATATGGATTTTTTGGTCCTAAAAAAAACCAAAGTCTTGATTGCAAAAGATATGGTCATGTTATTATTGATGATTTCTCAAAATATACTTGGGTACTTTCTCTAACTCATAAAGATGAAACCTTTTATGCCTTTGAAAAGTTTTGCAAAAAGATTCAAAATGAAAATGGTGTGTGTATATCAAGCATTAGAAGTGATCATGATGAAAAATTAGAAAATCACATTTTGAAACTTTTTGTGAAGAAAATGAGACTAGCCATAATTTTTCATGTCTTAGAACTCCTCAACAAAATGGGATAGTAGAAAGGAAAAATAGAACTTTAATTGATATGGCTAGAACCATGCTTTGTGAAAATGATCTTTCAAAATATTTTTTGGCAGAAGCCATAAACACTTCTTGCTATATGATTAATAGTAGCTTGATACCTTTAATCTTTAAAAAGACTCTTTATGAGCTTCGGAGTGGAAGAAAACCCAAAATTGGTTCCTTCCTTGCTTTTGGTTGTAAATGTTATATCTTAAACAATGAGAAAGACTAACTAGCAAAATTTGCTTTAAGATTGGATGAAGGTATCTTCTTGGGTTATTCAACCACTAGTAAAGCTTATAAAGTTTACAACAAAAGAACTTTAGTGATAGAAGAATCCATGTATGTTATGTTATTTACCTCTGAGTAATTCATTAGAAGAAGATGATGACTTCACAACAAATGGAAACTCATCAAACATCTAAAAGGAGCAAGCATAGCAAGGAGATTTGAAAGAGCATGTTGACTTGAATGAGCAAGATGAACTGAAAGAGTAAGAGGATCAGAACGAGCAACCATAAGAGCAAGCTCTAAGGTTGAAACACCAAACCCTTCCTAGAGAATGGGGGTACATGCTAAAGTATCAAATGGAGTACATCATTGGTGATCTTTCTTAAGGAATCCAAACAAAATCCTCAAAGTGACTCAACTCAAACAACGTAGCTCTTTTTTCTCAAGTTAAACTAAAGAATGTTAATGAAGCTTTACTTGATGAAAGTTGGATCTATGCCATGCAAGAAGAACTCAACCTATTTGAAATGAATAAAGTATGAAAGCTAATGCTAGAACCTTTCAACCATCCAATCATTAGCACAAAATGGGTCTTTCACAATAAGCTTGACCAATCCAAAAAATGGTCATAAACGCAGCAAGATTAGTAACACAAGGGTACAATCAATAGAAAGACATTGACTATGAAGAAACTTATACTCTTGTAATTAGATTCAAATCCATTAGAATGCTACTTACTTTTGCATTCTTCAAAAATTTCAAGCTTTATCAAATGGATATCAAAAGTGCATTCTTGAATAGTTACTTAAATGAGGAAGTATATGTTAAACAACCTCCCAGATTTCAAGATGTTGAAAAATTTAATCATGTTTTCAAACTCATAAAAGTTTTATATGGTCTTAAACAAGCTCTTAAAGCTTAGTATGGGAGATTTAGTAAATTTCTTATTGAAAATGGTTTCAGAAGAGGAAAGTAGATATTACTCTTTTCATATAAAATATCGAACATGGTATTTTGATTGTGCAAATTTATCTTGATAGTATCATATTCAGATTTACAAATGAACTTTTATGTAAGGAATTTTCAAATCTCATGAAAGGAGAGCTTGAAATGAGCATGATGGGAGAGCTTATATTCTTCCTTGGACTTCAAGTAAAACAAACCAAAGATGGTATCATTATCAACTAAGCTAAGTACACTAAAGATCTCTTAAAAAGATTTAGGATGGAAAATGCAAAGATCCCTGGCACTCTCATGAGTCCATCTTCTAAACTTGACAAAAATGAAAATAGTAAGTCGATAGATGAAAAGTGGTATAGAGGTATGATTGATTCATTTTTTTATTTAACCTCTAGTAGACTAGATATCATAATTAGTGTTTGCTTATATGCAAAGTATCAATATAACACCAAAGAGTCATACCTTATGATTGTGAAATGAATCTTTAGATATTTACTTAGTATAGAAGATCTTGGTTTATGGTATCCAAAAACTGGATGTTTTAATCTCATTGGGTACTCTGATGCTGACTTTGTTGGATGCAAGCCAGACAGGAAAAGTACTAATAAAGCATATCACTTCCTTGGCCAATGCCTCGTTTCATGATAAAGCAAAAAGCAAGCCTTAGTTACCCTTTCCATAGCTGAAGTTGAGTATATGGTGGTTGGAAGTTATTGTGTACAAGTATATTATGGATGAAGCGACAACTTGGATATTACAATTCAAATTTTAATAAAATTTCAATACTATGTGATAACACAAGTGCTATTAATTTGACCAAAAATCTTATTCAACATTGTAGAACCAACATATTGAGATCAAACAACATTTTATATGATGTTTTGTTCATATAGGGGATATTAAGTTGAATTTTAAAAATTTTAAAAATCAATTAGCAATTTTTTTTACAAAGTCCTTATGTGAAAATCAATTATTTTATTAGAAATGAGCTTGGAATGATTAATCTTAATTAATTTGATTTAATAATGCTTGAATAAGATTTATGGGATATTCTAATTAATTTTCATATCTTTATATTACTTTTAGTTGTGTTCTTATGTTTTACATTAATCCTTAATTTTTGTATTTCTTTTGACACTTTTGCTTTATTATTTGTGTGGTTGCTTTATTTTACTCTGCTATCTTTTGATATATTAAGTGTTTATATTTTTTGGTTATTGTTTTATGTGTTATTACCTTTCTCATTATTTTTTTATTTTTATTCGGTTCATATTTTTATTAATGAGTTGTTGCGTCAATTTTAGTAATATCTTCTTGTAGAGACAAGCATTCACTTTACATCCATTTTGTATTATTGTCATGACCCAAATTTACTCTAATTGTGATTGACTTGAAGGCATCTTTCCAATATCTTCACTTGTCTAAAATGTCCGTTCTATTGTATTATTAGTATATTACTACTCTTTTGAGCATAAATTATATGCAAATATTCCTGTATTATTATTTTATCACTTATTTATTTTATTATGAACATATAGCTAAATCTAAGATATTACGTAATAGTCTAATTTGCAAGTTCATTATCATTAAATTACACCAATATAACCTTGCTAGACCAAAACAAACTCTTGTTTCCCTTTTATATATACATGGGTGAAACTTAGAGAAAAATTTTCCTCCAAATTAAGCTATTCCTTAAATTCGTTACCAAATCACACACAATATCATTAACACTAATTATATTTATTAATTTAAGTATTAATCATTAGAACTAATACTAATATTAATTCTAACATTTAATTTAATTAAAATCAAACATATAAACTGCCATACACACACATTTATTTTCATTAAAATAAGATTCCACAATGAAGCTCGTTAACTCTAGATAGTCAAGTGGGAATTTCTAACATTTTTTCTATTTGCCTACTCTCAGAATAGTCTACTTATTTTCTAAGGCCTTATTAACTAATTGGGCTTTACAAAAGTCCTAATTCTAAGCCTAATTTATGAAAAGATCCTAAGGTCCATTTTTACTCATTTGTTAGCCATATTTACATTTGTTTTCCCATCTTACTATCCTTACATGCTTTATGATATACTATTTTTTTTCTTTTTTATATACTACTACTAGATCATGGAATTGGATACTGAGAGGTAGCAAAGAAAAAGGGTGAGTTAAGTCTTAGGTGTGATACCGAGCTTAAATCATACAAATTATCATATTCGGGGCTATAAGAGGGTGATGTAGGACTTCTAATGTGGACCACCTTAACATGATACAAGAGCTATGGTATATGCCTTTTAACCATGAGGATATAGTGAAACTTTACTCTAAAGTTAACATGGGTCATGTTAAAATTCCACGTCCACAATCATTAGAAAATGTAGGTAGATCCATCTTGTTTAGGAGTGGGAGAGTCTTTTGTAGTATTTGAAAAAAAAAATTAGAGTGAGTATAAAATACCCAATGAGAGACTATCTAATCTCCAATTTGGTGGGTTCAAGCCATAAATAGATAACTTAGAAACAAGTATTCACAAGTTCATAACCTTTCATAATTCAAGATTTACTTATTTATTAGAACCATATAAATCTCATTGAGTATATTTTTAAAGAACTTACCATTTTAGCATAAAACTATCATGTAAACTAAAATTGACAAATGGTATAATGGTTCCCCCTTTTGTTTTTCTTCACCCTTGTCCCTCTCTCATCCAACATTTTCCTTTTATTCACCTTTATCCTTCTCCTAAAATGGCACTGAGTCTTAATCTTCCCCATCACATCTTATTGGACCCATTTGGGCTTCATAAGTCACAAAGTGTCATATGACCATTTTGGACCAAAATTCACAAGGTCCATTAAAAAACAAGTAAAAAAATATCATTCTTGTCAAGCCCATTTTATTTATTTTCAAGTTTCCTCTGTTAGGCCCATTTCTTAGTTTTTATTTTAGAACACCTTTCTTATTTCAAAAATTAAATTACCATATTACTATTACTCATATTTTTAGACATTCTTATCCCATTGGAAGGAAAGAAAACCATATCACTTGTTTGTTTTAATGAAATTTTGTGACCACTAAACGATAGATGACATAGTGATTGTAGCCCTTCATAGAACAAACACAAGGGGGATCTTCCCTTTGTCCACACAAGTGGCTATGGCATGTTAGCCACCATTTGGGTATTTTTCTTCTTGTTTCACACTTACACAAGCTTCCATATTTAACCAAACACCACTCAACAAATGCCCTTAAATAACTACCATATTACTTCTTATGGATCTTAGACTTTTCCTTCTAAAATCCATTTAGAAGCATCATGAACTTATATAGTAAATAATATATATAAAAGGTCAAACAAAATCCATCTTGGTAGTGTTAGCCTAGCTAAGTTACTTTATCCAATTTTGATGTTAAAAATAATCCTACTTAATATCTCAATCTAACTATGTGTTTAAGTGTTTGTTAAGTTTGCAGGTTCAAAGTTGATCAAAACTTGCTCAAAAGATCAATATTAGTTCTAAGTTTTTATTTGATTTCATAGTATCTTTTGTAACTAAAATCTTATTCAAATTGCTCAATCATATTTTCTAAAATAACTTACATTAAGGTAAAATAAATCATTTAAAATGAGTTTTAAATCAAAAGTTTTCAAACAAATATTTTACATGTTCCTTCACAAGTTAAACTTCTATAAAAATTATTTTTCACTATGAAAATTGATTCATGAACCAATTCATTTTGAAAAACTTGTGAAATGAATTTGAATCAGTTCACCAATTGATTCATGAAGCAAACTTTTCTTACCGAAGGTTTTGAATTTTTTCGAATCGATTCCTTAATTAATTCAACATCTGTTTTTGAAACACTATGATTTGATTCCTTAATCTAGTTAATCAAGAAAACTTTTGTTACTGAAGGTTTAGAATTTTTTTGAATTGATTCTTTAATCAATTCAACACCTATTTTTGAAACACCATGATTCGATTCCTTAATCAATTTGATCATGAATTTTTACATGAGTTGAATCGATTTGCAAATCAATTAGTTAGTTATGAGTTTGTTATAACTGCTATAAATCGAATCACAAATTGATTCAAGAACTTAAAGCCAATTATATTTATCTCAACTATAAATTGACCAAACTTCATTTTATTTTCATAGTTCATTATGATGAAAAACCAGAGAACTCAAAGTTTGTACCTGATATTCATTACTTCACTTGATTTCAACGATTCAATCAATCCTTGAGCAATCTGAAGAAGATTTCTACTTAGATAATTGAGATTTACGTCTCAATTTACAATATTGTATCTCTTTACTCTATCTTGATTTGCATTTTAGATTTCTAGGGTTAGGAATCTGGATACAAAAGAAGAGGTTGATCTTCCCTTTGCATCATTCTAGAATTGTGAGGTTGATTACAATTAGTAGGAGGTGCATTGAATTCTTGAAAATCTTCTTAGCTATGAGGTTGATCATAGTTAGGTGAAAATATAGAATTTTTATATCATAGGTTTGTAAGAGCCATGTAAAAATTCTTGTTGTTAAACTAGTGTGCAGGAGCCCAGTTAAATCCTATGATTAGTAATAGAACAAGATCATCCGGTTGAGGATTGATCCAGTGGAATAGGCTTGAATTACAATTTTAATTCAAGTTAAACCACTTAAAAACTTTTGTGTCTTGATTATTTAATTATTGCTTGTACATTGCTACACATTTCTAGTTCTGCATAAATTTTGTCTTGAATTTTTGTTATACTAAATTTTGTATTTCTAGTTCTATATTATTTCTATGATATGATATAAGAAAATCTTTCATTGTGCATTTACCTAAAAATTAAAGTTAACAATTACGTTACAATTGACTTAGTTATTGAATTCATTTAAATCAATAAAGAGTATAAAATTTCCCTAAAGGAATAAGGGCAAGATCTTAACTCTTGTTAATTTTTGGGACCAACACTTGGTATCAGAGCTTTGGCTTTTGATACTCTTTATTTTTAACAAAATTATGGATTCTAAATTGATTATTTTGCCTAATTGTCCATTCTTGAATAGTCCCCCTGCTTTTGATAGTGAAAATTTTGCTTTTTGGAAACATAAAATCAAGTCTTTTGTAGAAGCATTAGATGTAAACATGCTAGAACTTTTACAATCAGGGTATGAATATATTGATGAAGAAAGGAGAAAACACCTCTTTGCATCCAAAGTAAAATGGGTTGTTATTAAGTCATTGTCTACTAATGAGTTTGAAAAAATTTCTGAATGTACAATAGCAAAAGGGATCTTGGATACTTTGGAGATTGCTTACATTAGTAGAATTAAGGCTAATTCAAAAAAAGGAAGGACATTAAGGCCTTATGACCAAACATAATAAAGACATAGAGGTACTGATAACTCTATGAAAATAGAGTTATCTTGATGTTCCTAGACTTGAATTATTGAAGTATGAGAGTGATTTCTTTTAAATAAG
>JANHAO010022246.1:0-12279 GCA_026873985.1 Saraca asoca
AATTGACTGAATGAGATAACTTCTCACCACGGACTTCATCTTACGTATGCAATACACGATGAATGTACAACCTTTATATCCAAATTCACAGAATGTATAGTCCAGGATGCAATAGAACTCAATCAAATTAGTTTAGGGCACCCATCCAGACTAACAGTATAGGTAACAGAGGGTTTCGAGTGAAGGTGGAGGAAGGCCATTACCCTTGTGAATGAGGGCTAGCGAAATCAATGAAGTATGAGTTTGGCGTTAGATGAAATGGGCTAAGCTTTACTTTATTCAAAAAATTAATAATAAAAGAATGAATGAGAAATCTTAATCCCACGGTGAGATACAAGATGCCAATGGCTATGAAGCCTTGAGGAGGATAGGGGCATAGTCGTCTAGAGCAGGGACCATAGCGCTGCAACCCTTCGGGATCTGGTTCGACTCAATGACGGTTTGAATGTCGTGAACCCGTACAATTGAGGTATGATGTTTGAATGCATGTCGGTCGGTGCATTGACCCAAAACCGTCCTTTGGTCTTTAGTGCATCCGGAACGAGCACCTGGGTTTGTAGCGACCTCCCTTCCACTTGATGTCGCACCTCCAGCTTGTCAAACGTTCGTCGCATCTTGAGACAAGTCTGGTTTGTCATCTTCACTCCTAATCAAGTGGCAGCGACGTGCATGACCCGCTCCCATCTACACAAAGAAAAGAAAAGACTGATAAGTTCGCTGAAAGCAAACTGTACCAAAAATCAGGACTAACAACCCCCTATTTCACAAGCCATGCACACCCCATGCCACTGCACTGATAACTTAAACTCCGGCAGATGGAGAAGACACTCTGGCCAGGCAACAAAATCTCAGAAGACACAAATATGTACCCAAAATCCTAGAACCTATCAACAACCTGACTATTCCATTCTAATCAAAGACTAAGCATCTGAACCGTATCTACCCGTTAGCATCATCATCTCCTAATCAGTCAAGATCAAGTCCCCTATTTCCTACAAAGGAAGAAAATTGCATAAAGTGCAAAGTCAGAGGGAGCGTACCGTGATTTTTGTAGATGAAGAGCCTAGAAAGTTCGAGTGATGAATGGAACTGCAGGCGAAAGACAACTGAGACTGGTGATGAAGAAGCTGTAATTGTGGCCGAAGAAACAGGTGAGCAGAGAATACAGGAGGTCTGAAAGCTTTCAAATAGCAAAGTGAGAGGGAGAAAGAAGACACTCTCAGCTTAAAAAAGGAAGCACAACCCTACCGTTGGATCAAAAGGGGTGTTAGTTACCCACGATCTGACGGTCCAGAGAAAGTAGCGGCCAATAAATGATGATTTAGCGTATGTGAGCCAAAAGCTGGAAATAATAATTACCAGCCACCGTTGGGAAACAAAAAGCTGCATGTGTGAAACAAATAGGAGTACCAAATGGCTCGTTGATATCACAGGTCACGAAGGATTGGGGCATGATGACAAACTCAATCTCACGTCCAAGTAATGTGCTAGCCTGGCACAGAATTCTTACACAGACAGACCCTGCATCCAAGTAATGTGTTAAACATACGTAGAATTCTTGCCCAGGTCAGGGGTAAAATAATGATCTTGCATCCAAGGAATATGTTAACTACACATAGAATTCTTGCACGAGCTACGTCAAAGTAATGTGCCAGCCCTGCACAAAATTCTTGCATGGACAGACCTTGCATCCAAGTAATGTGTAACCATACATAGAACTCTTGTGCAAGTCCGAGGAGCAATAATGATCTTGCATCTAAGTAATGTGTTAACCATACGTAGAATTCTTGCATGAGCCACGTCCAAGTAATGTGCCAACCCCACACAGAATTCTTGCACAGACAGACCTTACGTCCAAGTAATGCGCTAACCATATGTAGAATTCTTGCACAAGTCAGGGGCGAAATAATGATCTTGTGTCCAAGTAATGCATTAACCATGCGTAGAATTCTTGCGTGAGCCACGTCCAAGTAATGTGCTAGCCCTGCACAAAATTCTTGTGCAGATAGACCTTGCATCCAAGTAATGCGTTAACCATACGTAGAATTCTTGCGTAGGTTTAGGGCGAAATAATGATCTCACATCCAAGTAATGTGTTAACCATACATAGAATTCTTGTGTAGGTCATGGGCAAAATAATGATCGCGCATCCAAGTAATGCATTAACTATACGTAGAATTCTTGCGCGAGCCACGTTCAAGTAATATGTTAGCCTCGCACAGAATTCTTGCATAGACAGACCTTGCGTCCAAGTAATACGTTAATCATACGTAGAATTCTTACACAAGTTGGGGGCGAAATAATGATCTTGCGTCCAAGTAATGTGTTAACCATACGTAAAATTCTTACGCAAGCCGCGTTCAAGTAATGTGCTAGCCCCCCATAGAATTCTTGTGTGGATAGACCTTGCATCCAAGTAATACGTTAATCATACGTAGAATTCCTACGCAGGTCGTGGGTGAAATAATGACCTTGCATCCAAATAATGTGTTCACCATACGTAGCATTCTTGTGTGCATTGTGTCCAAGTAATGTGCTAACTCAGCATAGAATTCTTGCATGGATGAACTTAAGACCTCGAATCCAAGTAGTGCGTTAGCCACACGTAGAATTCTTGTGTGAGCCGGCATGATCGATTGGTGATGCAGCACATATCCTTTAAATGGGGGTTTATTGATTAAAGCCAATTGGCTTAAATTCCTTATGAAAAACTAATTATCCCATTAAATACTTTACATAATGATTGTTGAATTATAATTTTGCAGGGGTAAATCACGTTGCCAACGGCAACCAATTTAAGTTGTCCATGCAGCAGGCTTAAAAAGATAAAGGGCAGAAACATGATGCTCAAAGTTACACTAAATGACCTCCTTCAATGAGGTAGATTTACATCAGGAGAATCGATATACAAAGATAAAGCAAAAGCAAAAAGCTAACAACCCCACAAAGGGAAGGAGAGCTAGTTTCCAGGAGGCAAACTCCCATCAGATGAAACGAATGGACTCAACTGCTCCTGCTCATAGCCTTCCTCAGCCAGCGGATCATTTCCTGACTCCCTAAACTAAGAGCAACTCAACAAGGGACCAGGAACATGGCTAGCAAGGATGAACCTCATGGAAGAATTGTGAAGAAATAATCTAAGATTTGTACAAAACTTCCCAGAAGTCGAAAGGAGAAGCTATATAGGGAAGCCACGTGCAACAGACTATCCATGTCCCAAAGAGCTTCTCTGGAAGCCAAACTATAAAGGAAATGAAAAGCTTAACTAAGTCATCCATTAGACAAGTTCACAAAAGAACTTCGTAGGCTTTATAAATCTGCTCAGGTTCATCCAACAACCAGAAAGACATTTGGCTGTTCCAGATCGAATGGCCCAAAAATGATGAGATCACCACGTTAATGGCTGAGACAATGCACAGAGAATGGTATGGCCTAAGGCATGGGAAATGAAAGACTAGAAGGTAGAAATGACAACATGACAGACTGAGCATAAAGATTGAATCATCCTGCAAATTGTAGACAAAGATTTTGACCACTAGCTACAACTTCTAGTTCACCCACTAACAACGGATACTTGTACAGAGCCCAGTCAGCAACCCAAGGCACACATTTCCTGCAGGCAGCTTAGCCTCCAAACCTACACATAAGCTCCTCAGAAATCTGACAATGATTTACCTAGCATTAAGTACCTGACACCAAGCATTAAATGCCCAGAATGATGGAAGTAATCATTCTATTGCTTATGAAATTACACTTATAACCATCCCCCTTTCTATAAATAGAGGGGGGAGATCACCATATAAAAAAGGAGATACAGATACATGCAAAAACTTTGCCAATATTGAGAGTGAGCATTGTTCACCCAAAGAAAACTCCATTGTTTGTAATCATGTTCTGTAAAACCAATCCCTCCAGTGCATAATAAAAGATCATTGTGGACATAGGGGTCAAACTGGCTTTAGCCAAACTACGATAAATTCTTGGTGTTGTTGTTTCTTCTTCTTCTTTACTACTTCCTTTCACCGTTTTCCATCATATTTAGCTTGCAGTCAGGGGTAACACTGAACTCAACTGGTTGACCGAATTTTGATGTCAATAATAGTATTAGAACAATCATTTAAAAAGTGAAGATAATAAGTTAATAGTTTTATAATAACTAATTATACAATATTTTATCTTTTTATTACTTTCAATATCAATAATTTTAAAAATTTATTGGTGCACATGTTCTTACTAGTTGTGGTAATTATATGGTCATCTAATAGTTAAAAATATGAAGTTTGCCCACATTTGAATACATCATAATTTATAATTTAAATTTGTATTACAAATTATTACAAAATAAAATTAATTAAATCCGTGCATTGTTAAATGTGAAAGGTAGTATCTTACGATTAAAGTGGAGCTTTAATGTGAATCTCATTTAACTATTAAAAGATATACCACACTAACATCCAAAAAAGATGTAGGTTTATTATCTTTCTACAAGATTAACCTACATAACATAATTAAAAAATAAGTTGAATCGGGTTGACCCTACAATTCAAAACTAATCCATTGTTCACCTGTTTAATTAGGAGAATGAAGCATGCCAATCTTTCAATATTAACAACTTTAACCTAATTTTGACTAACTTAAATTTACATCGTAGAAAGAAAAATTAAATTATCCCATATATTTTATTTGACTCTGTTATATGAAGAAATAGGTTTTTACTAAATGGACATGTGAGAAGTCTAAAGAGTGACATAAGACTGGCTCAAACAATCCCTGGATTGCTATATTCTTCAGCCTACGTCGCGCGGCGATGTCTCCGGCTCGTACTCGTAACCCGCTCGAGCGAGTTTGACATTCCCATCTAGAACAATGTGTGCGATCTAGCAAACAGAGTGCGACAAGCAACTCGTACTCGCCAGATAGAAGACTTAGTCATTCTTTGTCCTAACAGTCAAATGGAGCCCGCCTGCAGAAGACAATCTATAGTAGCCAAAAAAAGAGATTTCGTCTGTACATTTTGTCTTGTACATTAAATGTTGATGTAATAGATTTATTGCGTATGTAATTCCTATTGTACCCTTTCCTTCTCTATAAATACAAGAAAGGAGCCCCTCTACAAGAGGAGAGGTCAGACTATGCCGAAACTCTACCAAAACAGAGACCAAACATTGGAACATTGTACAAATATTGTCTCAATAGCACGCTATCATAGATGTAGGGTCTGATGATATCCGGATTTGGCCAAACCACGTTAAATCCTATGTCTTTTCTTTGCTCTTCCCTTCTTCTCTGTTTTTCTTGCTATTTTTACTGTGCTTGAACTAGATAAAGGTCAAAGATCCTAAAGAATCCCCCTGTTGGCCAGGGTTTGGACCATTACCAAAATTTGACATCAACATTTTGGTGCCATCTGTGGGGATCTCACCTGTTCTGGTTCGTTTCTTGCTACAATGGTTAAGGGATGAGCCACCAGAGCTTTAAACGCACAACCCCATCCTCTGGATGGCCATGTCTCGACAATAGACTCATCTACCGCTCCTATCATCAGGGAAACTATTGGTATCCCTTCAGCCAGTTTGGTACAATCAGTTCCTGCCTCAAATGGCGTAGACAGAGCACAAGCATGGATTTAGCACCAAGAGAGACTCAAATGTATGATGGAAGAACTAACCAGGGCTGTCATGTCATTAGCACAAGGTGCACAGAGATAGGTCGAAGCCCCAATGCCCATAAGTGCTCTCTGGCAGTGACAAGCCTAGCGTGTGGACGATCCAAATCAAGGCAACTCTCTAGCTTGCTGCTCGTAAGAGCAACCCCCAGGTCCTGACCCCTACGGCAATAGGGGCCAGAGGATCCAACAGTCATCCAGTCATCATTCTAGAATGTGAGGCCTGCTAGTCATGGAGTTATTTCAAAAGATAACCTAGTTGGAGGAACGCCTTCAAGCCCCGAGTGACCGAGCTCATTATGAGGAGCGTACACCGCTTTCGGAGGAAATTGAAACTCAAACTTTCCCTCTACAATTCCAGTGTACAATGGGGATTCTGATCCATATGATCTTCTGGACGCGTTTAATGTTCGAATGGACTTGCAAATAACAGATCCACTAGTCAAGTGCCGAGTGTTCCCGGCTACACTGGGAGGCGTACCTCGAGCTTAGTTTAAAAGTCTCCCTGCTTGCTCAATTGGCAGTTGGGAAGACTGTTAGCAAATATTTTTATCAGCCAGTATCAGGCAATGAAGAAACAACTCACGCCCCCGCCACCTCACTATGGTCTTTCAGCACAAGCACGAGTTGCTAAAGGACTTTCTTACCAGGTTCAGACTCGAAGCTAATTCAATGGAGAATCCATGTAAAGAAACCATGCTGGCTACCATTTTTGCGGGACTCCATAAAGATGGAAAACTGTTCAAGAGTCTATACAAGTCCTCGGTGAAAGATCTTACCAAGTTTTATGAGCGAGCTGCTAAGTAAATCAAATGGGATGAGAGCTTTAGCTTAGAAAGGCCTGAGAAGAAGGATGAGAAGACTGGTTCCTCTCGCGGCAAGAGGAAAAGCGACATGGATCAGAGTGATCATTCCATGGAGCAGACAGTTAAGAAGTCCCGGGGGCCTGAAAATAAGCGACCTTATCACAAAAATTGTTGTGGATAGTATAGTATCCTGCCAAATTCCCAGGATAGGATCTTCATGGGGGAAAGGGATAGAGAAGATTTTGGAAGGCCTAGATCCTTAAAGACCCCCTTCAGGCAGAGAAATAGAGACGAGTTCTGTGCCTACCATAATGAGGCCGGTCATAGAACTTCGAACTGTCTAGCCCTCAGAGACGCAATTGAAGACCTGATCTGGAAAGGCCACTTAAGGGAATATGTGGTGCAGCCTACGGGACAGCCTCCCCAGCCTAATATTAGTCAGGAGCTAGTGGGCTCAGTTTGAATTATACACTGACATTGTATTATGAAATTTCAGTGTAAATGAAAGTGTCCTTTCTTTACTTTGCTGAAAGCTATTTGCCATCTGGTTTGATGTTGTTATTTTCACCTCCCTATTCTGTCTTCTTCTCCTAGGAGTTATTGATTTCCACAGCTTACATGCGGTCAACTTTTGCCAGCTCTTATGAGGAACTTCATGCCAATTGCAATCTTTGATTCGGTTGAGGCCCTCCGAAGCTCATTCTAGAGAAGAATTGACGAACGTTATGCCAATGCAGCTGCGTGCTCGCTGAGGTGCAGAGGCACTAAAAAACACTCACCATGCCAGCGTAGCTACACGCTTGTTGAGATGTAGAGGCACTAAAAAACACTCGCTATGCCAGTGTAGCTACGTGCTCACTGAGGTGCAGAGGCACTAAAAAACACTCGCTATGCCGGTGCTACTGTGCACTCACTGAGGTACAAGGCAGTAAAAAATACTCACTATGTCGACACAGCTGCACACTCACTAAGGTGTTGAGGCACTAAAAAACACTCGCTATGCCGGTGCAGCTGCATGCTTGCTGAGGTGCGGAGGCACTAAAAAACACTCGCTATGCCAGCATAGCTATGAGCTCATTGAGGTACGGAGGCACTAAATAACACTCACTATGCTAGTGTAGCTATGTGCTCACTGAGGTGCGGAGGAACTCTTAAATACTCAACGTTAGCGTGCCTACGGGGTTGTTGAAGCATAAGGAATTGATGAGTTGGTTATTTGTTGGAGGCAATGGAATCGTTTTACTTTACAGCTTGCATGTGACCAACTATTCACAGCTTTCATGCGAACTTATCTTACTATTCTATGAGTCACGCAGATTGGTCCAACCATGTTCATATGGGAAATAGAAACAAGAAGCAAAAAATTACAAAAAGCAATTAAGATTTTATTCATTAAAAGACCTCAACGAGGCAGATTTACATAAAAAAACTCTCGATACAGACCTAAACAAAATACCAAAGGGAAAAGCCAATGACCAAGAAGAAGGATCAGCCATGAAGGGTTGCACCTTAGCTTATTAGAGCCTACACACCGCAACTTTCCTCTTCCAGTGCACAATCAACGGTAGCGCTACAACCCTTTTCTTTGACCACTTGCTCCTCTTGAAGGAAGCACACCAGGAAGCCCTAGGAGCTTGGCCGACCAAACAAATGCCTCACGGCGGAGCCGAGAGGACACAGTTTGGGATCCATAGGAGATCCTTCCATGTTATAAGGGAAGATAAGTCTTTCGAGCTATCTATGCAATAGGCCATACACACCTTTAAGGAAGGCTAGAATGCCGGAAACAGTGGTGGTTTATCAGGAAATCCCATGGTTTGCTCACTACAGTAATAAAAGGGATTGCCCTTCCCTTATATAGAGCCAGGGGTTAGCTCCATCGAAGAATCCAGATTCATTCCCCCTAACTGTCATCATTTATGGCCTTGAAAAGGCTAAGTTTGACTCAATAATAACTATCGAACACGTGCTATAAGAAGCATGGCCTAGGATAGATGAAATGATAGTCTCGGGAGAAGACTTTCACTGATTAGAAATCGAAGAGTTTTAACTCTTAGCTCACATGAAATCAAAGAGTTTCAACTCTCAACCTACAACGCAAGCTGAGAGTTGGGGGGCTTATGTTATATGCAGAAATTGATTTGTATCGGATGGACATGTGAGAAATCTAAAGAGCAACATAAGATCGGCTCAAACAATCCTCGGATCGCTATATTCTTCAGCCTGTGCTACGAGGCGACGTCTTAGGCTCGCACTCACAACCCACCCGAGCGAGTTTGACATTCCCCTCCAGAACAATGAGCACAACCCCAGATTGTGTGATCTGGCAAACAAAGTGCGACAAGCGACCCATACTCACTAGATAGAAGACTTAGTCAATTTTTGTCCCAACGGTCGAATGGGGCCCACCAGCAGAAAACAATCTGTAATAGTCGAAAAAGGAGATTTAGTCTGTATATTCTGTCTTGTACATTAAATATTGATGTAATAGATTTACTGCATATGTAATTCCTATTGTACCCTCTCTGTTGTATACAAAAATAGCCCTGAGAGTCCACATTCCCAGGGGCACTCAGCGAAACAGCCCCGACGTCGTCCCGAGGAGCAAACCTTGTCTCGAGAGGAGGCGATCCAAGCGATCACGTGACCCAGCGAGAAGGTCACGAGACTAACTCGATAAGCAGCCGAGCACTCTGCTTAAGCCCGCTTGCTCACTACAGCAGCGTCCAGCTCATTACCAGTAGCCCTTGTGATGTCCTCAAGCTGAAATCTCTGCTTAGACAATAAGTATCTTGCTTGAGACAGTAACTCCAAAACGTCAGACGCCAACAGGCTCAAGCCTACCGCCAACCTAGGGAGACCATTCTGCAGCCTATAGCCTGCAATGACTAGTTTGTAATCATTTACTGCCCTTTTCATTTAATGCTTGATGTAATACAACTGTAGCTTGTAATTAATGCTTGCATTTCCTCTTTCCCCTATAAATAGGTTTGCCTTGTTAGAAGAGGAGGAGGCCAAGTTCTATAAGCAGAAACTCTGCTAAAATCACTTTCCTGCATATTAATAAAATCTTCGCCGTGGACGTAGTTCGACATTAAACTCATCGTCTCTCTTTTCTTTCTCCCTCCATGTCCATCTTCTTCTGTGCTTTAGAAGCAGCATTGGTGCCTTGAACTCCTCCCTGTTGACTGAAGTTTGGGTCCTCCGTATGAACCAGATTTCATCGTCAACATTTCAGCACCGTCTGTGGGGACTATTTACTTTCTGAAGTTTCCATTGTAGCCTAACCATGGCCAGAGGGAGAATGACTCAGAGTTCTACAGCTCTAGCTTCTTAGTAGCACATTGTTGCGCCTGAAGCGCAAGAGGCACAAACACCCAATTAGTCCCGATCGACACTCAAAAATATAGTGAGAGAATTGGCTGAGACTATCAAGATGCTTGCTCAGGCATAAGCACAAAATGCTCAAAGAAAAGAAGAGGTCATGGCATAACTCTAGCAGCTTCATGAGGAAGCTCAGAGAGAAGTCCATGACGATCACAACAGCCAGTGATCGGGGGGCACGCATTGAGCAGAAAGCTCAACCCCTCAGCGCGAAGATCAGCATCCAGCAATGGAGGAGGTTCTCCAGAGGCTAAAATAGCTAGAGGAGTGCCCACAACCTCAAACCAATCAACCTCGCTATGAGAAAACCTCACCATTTTTCGTAGAGATCTAGAAGCAACCTCTCCCACAGAAGCTCAAAGTGCCCACTATCCCATTGTATGATGGGAATAGCGACCCAAGCAACCACCTGGACTCATTTAATACTCAAATGGACCTCCAAATGATCGATCCCCTGGTGAAGTGTCGCGTCTTCCCCGCCATGCTAGGAGAAATGCCTCATGCTTGGTTCAGGTGCCTCCCTACGTGCAGCATCGGCAGCTGGGATGAGTGCCAAAGGAAATTCGTTGACCAATACCAGGCGCTAAAAAAGTAACTCGTGCCTCCTTGCCACCTTGCGATGATTTTTCAGCGTAAGGATGAGTCACTCAAGGATTACGTAGCCTGATTCAGGCATGAGGCTAACTCCATGGAGAATCCCTCGGAGGAAGGCATTCTAATAGCCATCTCAGCATAACTCCATAAAGACGACAAGTTGTATAGGAGCCTCTACAAGTCTCCCGCTCAAGATCTCACTGAATTTTGCAATCGGGCAACCAAGCAAATAAGATGGGAAGAAACCTTCGGAACGGAGGAGCCCAAGCAAAAAGCAGGCCATAATAGTGCCCCCACGAGCAAAAAGAAGGGCAGCGAGGGTCATGACAACCCTACTCCTCATCTCGCAAAGAAAGCAAAACCTCAATGACCCGAGGGCCACTTCGAGAGCTATAGCATCCTGTCAAACACACAAGATAAAATCTTTGCCACAGAAAGGCATAACGAGGACTTCAGAAGGCCTAGACCAATAAGGGTACCTGCCAAGTCCAGATATCAAAGCAAGTTTTATGCCTACCACAACGAGGTTGGACACACCACCTCAGAGTGCCATGCACTAAAAAACGCCATTGAAGATCTCATCAGAAGGGGTCAACTATAGGATTATGTTGTAAGACCATCAGGACAGCACGCTCAACAGGCTCAGTGAGTTGCCACCCAAGAGTCTGAGCCCTCCATCCGAACCATATTTTGATCCTGTAACGCTCGTTTATTATCGATTGTACTAGTCACTATATGCTAAATGAATGAAAGTTGCCGATTGGCTAAACGTTATTTAGACAAAGGAGTTTTTACTCCACCCTTGTAATTTCACTACAGCGAATGATCATCACCTCGCTACAGCATAATCGTTACAGCAAACGATCATAATCGCTACAGCATTTGCTACAACGAACGGTCTTCACCTTGCTACAGCATTCGCTACAGTGAATAGTCCTCACCTCACTACAGCATAATCGCTACAACATTTGCTATAACGAATCGTCTTCACCTTACTACAACATAATCGCTATAGCGAACGATCTTCACCTCGCTATAGCATAATCGCTACAAGGAACAGGTTTTACCTCACCATTACTAAAGCGAAATCATCATAATTACCCACAGCTCTCATGTGGATAAGTCTCTTGTAGCTTTCATGCAGATAAATTTCCCACAACTCTTATGAGGACGTATCTCTTATATCTCAAATGAGATCTCTCACGCACAACTCACTCGTCACCCCTCTTTCACTCACAACAAGCTAAGAGAAAAATGAAGCACAGTCGATTAACCGAAGAAAAGTTCTCATTAATTATTAAAGCTTACATACAGCAATTCTTGAAGCATTCATTACAGTATCTGAAAGAAGAAAAGCTCATACAACAAAAAAGACCTCGACCCAACGAGGCAACAGTATATCAGGGGAAAAAGACTGAAAGCCTGGCACTACAATTCCTGTAAAAAATAGCTAAAAAGCTAGCTACCAATCGTTGGGCTCGTAGAAGAGCAGCAGCCCTAGAGTTTCTCCTGTTTATTCCTCCGGCACATCCTCCTGAGCCACACACAGCAATTCAAAAAGTCATAGAAGCTAGCTGGCCAGGCAGTAGCACCACAAGTAATGGCCGAAGGAGGTGGCCAGAAGTCACCGTGAGAACCCGTAGGAGTCCGCCAGGTGGATCCTACGTTGGAGCCACATACAATGGGCTATCCATGTCTCTCGCCACTCTGCAATAAGCCATCCATGTCTCACCAAGCTTCGTTGGAAGCCAAGACACCAAGATAACAATGGCTCTTCAGTCTCCTCCATCGAGTTTCTCTAGGATGAAAGAAAAGAATGCCCCAGGCTAT
>JANHAO010022247.1:0-12255 GCA_026873985.1 Saraca asoca
CAGAGGTAAAGTAGAGCGAGCGTGAGCTGAGAGCTGGGAAGTAAAGCAGAGTGTGGGGGAAAGGGAAAAAATTGGTGGAATTGTGTGTGTATGTGTTTTTTTTTTTTCTATTGTATAAAAAAATTGGCAAGTATACAATTTTGCAATTTTGAAACACTCAAAAAACTGTTGCCTATTAATTAAAATTTTGTAATACTTAAAAAACTATTGTCTATTATATTTACGATAATGGTTTTAAGTGATTGTTGCCTAAAATTAGAAACAATGGTAACAATAAAAAAATGTTGCCTATTCTAGTTATAGGCGACAGTTTTTGATTGTTGCAAGGTTAAGTCTTGCCAAAGGACAAAAATGTTGTAGTGTTTGGTAAGATGTTTACAAACTGATATTTATATCTATGTATATGTATGTTTACTACATTGTATTTGAATATGATTTGCAAACAAACTATTGGTTTCCTGGAGAATTATTTGCTCACTGAGTTTCTAAGGCTCTCACTCCATTTTTTTCTGTTTTTAAAGCCTAATGCCACTCCTCGTTGTTTACCCACATCCATCTGGACCTGAGTCTGCTCCTTATTTGGGTAGACTTCTTTTGTGGAGAACGAATGCATATTGATGGTTGTACTTTTGCAGTTGAAAGGGTTAAGTCATCCATGTATTTGTATGTGGTAGTTGCCCAATAAATTGTGAACATTGTAATGTTTGGGCTTATGTTGTATTTTATCTACTTGTACAGGTTGTGAATAGAGTATATAGTCCTCAACTGTTGTATTATCCTAATGCTCAGGATCTGAAAAATACTATCAAATTTTTGTTAAAAATTTAGATTTGTCCTCATGTTCTACATGTTTTGTATTTATTTAATTGCTCTCCACATAGAAGACATGTAACTTCAAAAGTTTATTGCATTGTTAGACTTATTGAAAGTTATATATGGATAACTTTTTATACTGATCATGTGTCATGAATCAAAGTGAGAAAATAAACTTGCAATTAAGTAGCTAAAATTAATTTATATACTGAAAAATATATCTGACATCTAACATAGCATTTTGATCATGACTATTATGCATTTTCTAGAAGTGGGATGACCAGGATAGGTGGTTAATGAATGGATCATCCGATTGCTTTAATAATCCCTGGAGGGTGCGATTTAAATAATGAGAGACCGGATGTGTCCGTTGGCAATTGGGCAGGAATTAAACTTAATTGTGGCGGACACTTTTTAACAGGTCCCTGACACACTAGGCTTCCCACCAAGTATACCCTTTCTTTTGTACATAATAATAATGTCCAGTTTCCCAAGAATATATTTCGCAGATTCAATTAACTAATTTATAATGTATTAATCTGATTAATAAATTCTCTTTTATATTTTTTAAATGCTTAATATAAAAAATAGATTTTATTTTAATAAATCATTCTAAATAACTTATAACTTATAAATTCAGAGTTTTTAATCTTTACTTTCAAATTTACGTCTTTTTTTTAATTAATTGGCAATCTATATACTATATTTTTATAATATTATATGTCAATATTTTTTAATATTGTATTATTTTTAATGATTTTCATTTTACACAAAATTAATAAAGATAAAAAAGAAGGGACTTAACAGCTTATATTCATTAATTCAATATAATTAAATAAAAATAAATAAGTAAATAAATAAATATATATTGTCATAAAATATAATTAAATAAATGTTAAGTAGTTATATTCATATTTTAAATATTTTTGTTAAATTAATATAATTTGATCTAAAAAAAATATAAATTAATCTATTTTATATATCTATTTATATTAATACGTTTGTTTATATCATTTTATTTTTATATCTATTTAGTTTACATTACCACTTAATTTAGATAACTCATATTTATTAGTAAAATAATTTAGTCCATATTATAAAATGGTGGAGTTAATATACACTTTCATTTCTCTGTTTACACACCTATTTTAAAGTGACTTTTACGAGGCGTTTGGTATATTGATTCTTTTTTTATGCCTATGAATTATGTTTCCTGAGAATCATAATTCCTGGAAATGATAATTCCTGAAAATGTTAAAAATGTGTTTGATTTACCTTAAACATTCTCAAGAATGTTAGACATCCCCACGTTTGATTCTAATGCAACTTTGCTAAGAATTTTGGCATTAGAGAGAGAGTGTAAGAGAGGATGAGAGAGAAAATAAGAAAGGGGATGAGAGAGAAAATATGAGAGAAAGGATGAAAGAGAGTGAGAAAGAGAATGAGAGAGAAAGTGAGAGAGGAGATGAGAGAGAAAGTATGAGAGAAAGGATAAGAAAGAAAGTGAGAGAGGGGATGAGAGAGAAAGTGAGAAAGAGAATAAAAGAGAGAGTGAGAGAAGGGATGGGGGAGAGAAAGTGTGAGAAAAAGGATGAGAGAGAAAGTGAGAGGGGGGATGAGAGAAAAAGTGAGAGAGAGGATGAGAGAGAAAGTGTAAGAGAGAGGATGAGGGAGAAAGTTAATATTTTATTTTTTGCAGTATTATAATTATGCCATTAATCAAAGGTATATATATCCTTTTACACCTCAAAAATATTCTCATGTCTATGGGAAACTAAGATTTTCACCCCCTATAGGAATGTTTTTAGGGGAAACTTAGCCAAAAATGGTTCCTGGGAAACAATATTTCCTGGGAATGTTTTTTTGAAAACTGCATACCAAATACTGGAAACTTACATTTCTAACTTTAGATTCCTAGGAAACTAAAAATTTTCCTCTTACCAAATGTCCCCCTAAGTTATCTTTATTTAAATTATTTTTAATATATAAATTTATCATTAATTTATTATTTATTGACACTATATGCATTATTATATTATTATGATTGTTTTCTAATTATCTTTTCATGCTCTTGTATTATTATGATTTTTTTCTCATGAATAAAATTAAAATATTAAAATTTGCTCATGATATGACAATCTTAGATCTCTTTTTTTTCCCCCTTCAAAATATCTATTAATCATTAATGTATTATTGATAATATGTTTTCATAATTATTTTGGAGATTTATTTGGTCATGCTTACAATTATATTTTGACACAGAATTGCAAATTTTTTGGTACATTGACCATTGTTGACGTTAGATTTTGGTTATCACCTAAACTCTGGCCAATAGGGGGATTCTTATGGGATCTCAGACCTATATCTGATTTAAGCATAGTAAAAATGATAAGAATGAAAAAGAAGGAGGGAAGGGTAGAAGGAAAACACAGGGTTTAACATGGTTCAACTAAATCTAGATATCACCAGACCCCACGTCCACTGTAGCGTGTTATTGAGACAGTATTTTTACAATGTTATAATGTTTGATCTCTATTTTGGCAGAGTTTCGGCGTAGTCCTACCTCTTCTCCCTTACAGAGGGGCTCTTTCCTCGTATTTATAGAGGAGAAGAGGGTACAATAGGAATTACATATGCAATAAATAAGTTACATTAATATTTAATGTACAAGACAATGTATACAGACTAAATCTCCTCTTTCGGCAACTGCAAACTATTTTCTGCAGGCGAGGCCCCATTTGTCTGTTAGGGTGAGGTGGGGATCTGGCCTTCTGTTTGGCAAGCTTTTAGGTCACTGATCATGCTTTATTAGCCAGGTTGCTTCTTCGTGCATGAGCTCAGCCTGATGTGGCCGCTTCACAATGCGACCTGACGACTGAGTGATTCTGGGCATGCTTCGAGCTAGTCCTCTCATCGCCCTCGGGCTTCTCGCGAGCTCTTTTGGACTGAACTAATTTTCACACATAACATAAGCCCCCTAACTCTTAGCTCGCTCAGTGGGCTGAGAGTTGAAACTCTTCGATTCCAGGTCAGTCAAAGTATTTCCCCAAGACTATCGATTCATCTGTTCCAAGCCATGTTTCTAGTAGTACATGTCCAGCAATTATTGCTAAGTCAACTTGGCCTTTTCTGAGGCTTATTAATGATGATGGTTGGGGGGGAATGATTCCAAATCCTTCAGTAAAGACAGCCTCGGCTCTATATAAGGGAGAGACAATCCCTTCTGATTCTGCACTTGAGCAAATTATGGAGTTTCCTGATAAACCTCCATCATTTTCGGCATTCTAGCCTTTCTCAGAGGCATGTATGGTCTGTTGCATAACTAGCTTGGAAGACTTATCTTCCCAAGTAACGTGAAAGGATCTTATATGGATCCCAGACTATGTCTTCTCGGCTCCGCCATGAGGCGTTTGTTCAACTGGCCAAGCTCCTAGGGCTTCCCGATGTGCTTCCTTCAGGAGGAGCAGGTGGTAAAAAATGAAGGGCTACAGCGCTGCCGTTAATTGTGCATTGGAAGAAGAAAGTTACGGCACGCGGGCTCTAATAAGCTAAAGTGCGGCCCTTCATGGTCGAACCTTCTTCTTAGTCATAGGCTTTTCCCTTTGGTATTTTGTTTAGGTCTGTATCCAGGGCTTTTCGATGTACATCTGCCTCGTTCAGGTTTAATGAATAAAGTTTCTTTTCTACAATTTCTGTTTGTTGTTGTCATTTTCTTTTGCAAACACCTTGGTTTGAACCATCTATGCGACCTGCACATAGTCGGAAGGTAGCATGAGTTACGAACTGGAGCGATATCGTGCTCGAGCCGATCCTGTAGCCAAATAAATAAACACATTAGTGCAAAAATCATTAAATAATAAAGTAAGTTTGCATGAGAGCTGTGAAATTAACAAGTGAGCGATCTCATGCTCGGGCCGATCTTGTAGCCAAATAGATAAGTGCACATGAGAACTGCAACTTAATTAAGTTCGTATGAGAGCTATGAAATTAACGAGTGAGCGATCTCATGCTCAGGCTTATCTCGTGGCCAAATAGATAAGTACGCATGAGAGCTACAAATTAATTAAGTTCGCATGAGAGCTGTGAAATTAACAAGTGAGTGATCTCGTGCTCGGGCCGATCTCATGGCCAAATAGATAAGTGCACATAAGAGCTATGACTTAATTGAGTTCACATGAGAGCTGTGAAATTAATGAGTGAGTGATCTTGTGCTCGGGTCGATCTCGTGGCCAAATAGATAAGTGCGCATGAGAGCTGTGAAGTTAAAGTTGGCCGATCTTATGGTCGGGGCAATCTTGTACCTAAATAAAAAGGGTGACCGATCTTATGGTTAGGGTAATCTTGTGCCCAAATAAAAAGGGTGACCAATCTTGTGGTTGGGGCAATCTTGTGCCCAAATAAGAAGAGTGACCGATCTTGTGGTTGGAGCGATCTTGTGCCAAAATAAAATAGGTGCCAGTTAGGCGAATCACATGTTCATAGAAAAATCAGAATCAGTAGTTGTATTTGAAATGTTTATACAATTTACATAGAGTACAAAAGTTTAAAAGATCGTCTTGATAGTAGGAGATTGTTCTTACTTGGTGTCCTGCCGAGGTGGTCCAAGTTGCTGCCTGGAGGGTTACACAACATAGTCATGCAAACGACCTCTCTTGATAAGGTCCTCAATTACATCTCTCAGCGCCCAACACTCTGAAGTGACGTGCCCGAACTCATTGTGATATGCATAGAATTTTCCTCGATTGAGTCTGAGCTTGCTGGGAGTTTTCAAGGGCGGAGGCTTTTTGAAATCCTCTTTATCCCTCTCCATTACGAAGATCCTATCTTGAACGTTTAACAAGATGCTATAGGTGTTGTGGCGAGCTTGGAATAGGGGTCGCTCATCTTTGCTCTTCTTGGCAAGCTAACGATCAGAATCATCATTCTCGTTCCCATGATGACCTCTTCTCTTGCTTTGAGTTGAGATATTCGACTCGAACTTCTACGGGCCGAGAGTCTCATCCCATCTTATCTGTTTAGCTACCCGCTCATAGAACTCGCCTAAGTTATCAACTGGGGACTTGTACAGACTTTTGAAGAGTTTACCATCTTGATGTAGCCCTACCAAAATAGCAGTTAGGATGGCCTCATCTGAGGGTTTTCCACATTGTTCACTTCACGTCTAAAGCGAGTGATGTAGTCTTTCAGCGTTTCATGCTTGCCCTGGAAGATTATAGCGAGATCGCATGAAGGCGCGAGTGGCTTCTTCAATGCCTGGTACTGGTCTAGGAATTTCTCCTGACATTCCTCCCAACTACTAATGCTACAAGCTGAGAGGCTCCTGAACCAGATTCAAGGGGTTTCACCCAAGGTAGCAGGAAAAACATGACACCTGACCAAGGGGTTGCAGGTTTGGAGGTCTATCTGGATGTTGAACAGGTCCAGGTGGCTGTGCGGGTCATTATCTCCATCAGACAGCGGGATGGTTGGAACTTTGAGCTTGCACGGGAGGGGTTACTCTAAGATTTCCCTGGAGAAGGGAGTACGCTCTCCAAAGCGACTTTGGTTATTCCTAACCTGAGGTCACTCCTTTAAATGCTTTACCCTTTGAAGGATATCCTCCACTAAAACATCCAAGCCCCCAGTCCTTGGTTGAAGACCTAGTGGCCTGGTTCGCCTGCTCGGCCATGCAAATGGTGATCTAGAGTTTGTTCTTGATTAAAACAACCAGAATGCTCAACTCCAGGTATGACGATCTCGGCCCACACTCGCACATTCTGGGCTTGCATCTGCACTAACATCGTGACCATTTTGGCTAATTCTCCCATCATGTGCTCAAGTTTCTCTTGACGATGGAGCCAGACTTGTGCTCCATCTGCGTTGTTTACAGCAGGAATCGATTACACTGAGCTGGCTAGAGAGATGCCAATGATTGCATGGATGACGGGGGCAGTGGATGAATCCGTTGTCGAGATATGACCATCTGGAGTATGGTGTTATGCATCTGAGGCTTTGGCGGCTCTTGCCTTGGCCATTGCAGTGGGAAACGAACCAAAATAGGTGAGATCCCCACAGACGGTGCCAAAATATTGACGTCAGATTTTGGTTATCACCCAAACTCTGGCCAACGGGGGGATTCTTACGGGATCTCAGACCTATATCTGGTTTAAGCATAGTAAAAATGACAAGAATGGCAAAGAAGGAAGGAAGGGCAGAAGGAAAACATAGGGTTTAACATGGTTCGACCAAATCCAGATATCATTGGACCTACGTCCATGGTAACGTGTTATTGAGACAGTATTTTTACAATGTTACAATGTTTGATCTCTGTTTTAGCAGAGTTTCAGCATAGTCTGACCTCCTCTCCCCTGTAGAGGGGCTCCTTCCTCGTATTTATAGAAGATGAGAGGGTACAATAGGAATTACATATGCAATAAATAAGTTACATCAATATTTAATGTACAAGACAATGTATATAGTTATAGGTAAAAAGCGATCTCGAAAAGAATAAGCCCCTGAGCATGATGAAGATTGAGCCATTCGCCTCGCCAAAGGTGCCCAATAAGTTTCGTTTTGCCCTCCGTCAGAAAGCGGCATAGCGAAGTCATCCCATACCACCTCGCAAAGCAAATATCGCCTCATTCATCGTAAGACTGTGATGCAACAAGGTGATTATAAGACCAGCTCAACAAGCAGCCAACTACCCTGCTTAAGCCCGTTATCTCGCTACAGTAGTATCAAGCTCGCTACAACGGTTCCCATGACAACCTCAAGCCAGGAATCCCCGCTCAGGATGCCAAGCACCTCGCATGGTAAAGCAGTGCCAGGCGACAGGTGCAAACAGATGTAAGTCTATAGCTGACCAAGGGGACCCACCCTGCAGCCTACATTCTGCAATAGCTGAATTGTAGTCTTTTATTGTCTTTCTCATTTATATTTTGATGTAATACAATTGTAGCTTGTAATTAATGCATATAACTCCTCTGTCCTCTATAAATAGGATTACATTGTTAGAATAGAGGGAGAGGCCGAACTCTGTAAGCAGAAACTCTGCTAAAATCATTTCTTAATAAATCAATAAAATCTCTACCTTGGATGTAAGGTCCGGTGTCGCTCAGATTTAGCCAAACCACATTAAAAACACTGTGTCTCCCTTTCTTTCTTCCTTTTGGACTAACTCTTTCTACACTTCGGAAGCAGCATTGGTTCCCGAACTCCTCTCGTTGGCCAGATTTCAGGACTCTCCACATGAACTGAAATCTGACGTCAACATTTTGGTGCCGTCTGTGGGGACCATCTACTCTCTGAAGTCTCCATTACAGCTTAACAATGGCATGAGGAAGAACTACTCGGAGCTCAACTACTCCAGTCCTTCAACCAGCGGACACCCCTATTGTGGGGGCTCACCAACAATTTACTGCTGCTCCTGAAACTCAAGAGGCACTAACGCCTAGTCAACTTCGTCTGGTGCTCGAAAGCACAGTAAGAGAACTGGTAGAAACAATCAAAGTGCTGGCGCAGGCCTAGGTTCAGAGCATGCAGAAACAAGAAGAACTCATAGCACAGCTCCAGTAGCTTCACAAAGAAGCTCAAAGGGAAATCCATGAAGATTGTGATAGTCAGCAACTGGGGGGCTCACAATAAGTAGGAAGTTCCACCCCTCAGTCTGAGACACTCGACCAGACAATGGAGGGAATCCTCCGTAGGTTCAAACGATTGGAAGAGCATCCACAACCTTAAAGCTATTAGCCTCGCCACAAGGAATGCTCTTCATTTTTTATGGAGATCGAGACGTGACCTCTCACACAAAAACTTAAAGTGCCCGCGATCTCATTGTACGACTTGAACAACGACTCGAATGACCACCTGGACGCATTCAACACCTAGATGGACCTCCAGATCGTCGACCCCCTTGTGAAGTGTCATGTCTTTCCTGCCACATTAGGGGGAATACCTCGAGCATGGCTCTGATGCCTCCCGGCTCGCAGCATTAATAGCTAGGAAGAATGCCAGAGGAAATTTGTCAATCAATATCGGGCATTGAAAAGACATCTTGCACCCCTTGCCATCTCGCGATGATCTTCTAGCGTAAGGATGAGGCACTCAAGGACTATGTAACCCAATTTAGGCATGAAGCCAACTCGGTAGAAGACCCTTCCAAGGAAAGTATCTTAACAGTGGTCTCAGCGAGGCTTCACAAAGACGGTAAGTTGTACAGAAGCCTCTACAAGTCCCTGGCCCGAGACCTCACTGAACTCTATGAATGGGTCGCCAAACAAATAAGATAGGAAGAAACTTTCAGGACAGAGGAATCCAAGCATGGAGTGGGCCCTAATGGTCCCACTACGAATAAAAAAAGGGGTAACGAGAGCCACGATGACCCCACTCCTCGTCTCATGAAGAAGGTGAAGTCCCAGTGACTCGAAGGTCATTTTGAAACCTACAACATCTTGTCCAATACATAGGATAAAGTTTTTGTCACAGAAAAGAACAATGAGGACTTTGGAAGACCTAGACAGATGAGCGCCACTGCCAAGTCCAGAGATCCAAGTAGATTTTGTGCCTACCACAATGAGGCTAGACATACCACTTCAGAATGTCGAGCGCTAAAAGACGCCATCAAAGACCTTATTAGAAAAGGCCAACTACAAGATTATGTGATGAGATCGCCTAGATAACGCACTTAGCAAGCTCAGCGAGTTTTCACCCAAGAGCTTGAGCCCTCCATCAGAATCATATTCTGATCCTGTAATGCTCATCTGTTATCAATGGTGACTAAATGTATCAACTGTTGTATGCTAAATCAATGCAAACTGCTGATTGGCCGAGCATTGTCTAGATAGAAAGTTTTCACTTCGTCATTGTAAAGATTCATCCGGGGGTGAGATGGATCAAGGCCTACCCCATCGATACATCCAAAATGAACCATATTCCATGAAATACAACCAAGGGAGTGAGTTCACCGATAATAAAAATAAAACTTCAACGAACGATTTTCACCTCGCCTCAACAAAACTTCGACGAATGGTTTTCACCTTGCCTCAACAAAACTTTTGCGAACAGTTTTCACCTCTCTTCAACAAAACTTCGACAAACAATTTTCACCTCGTCTCAACAAAACTTTGGTGAATAATTTTCACCTCGCCTCAATGAAACAACTTCGATGAATGATTTTCACCTGGCCATAACAAAACAAAATCTTAGCCACCGGCCCATTATAACACAAAGATGCTAAAACTAAATCGTTGCAGCTTTCATACAATTGATCACCCGCAGCTCTCATGTAGGCAAGTTCTCATGTCTCAAACAAGATTTCTCAGTCGCAGCTCATATGTGACCCCACTCTCACTCACAATAGATTAAATGACTAGAAAAATAAAGCATAGTCGATTAGCCAAAAGAGTATTTTATTGATCGTAAGAGATTTACATACAGCGGTGCATGAAGCATCCGATACAACATTCAAAAGGAAAAGAAAAGCTCATACAGCAAAAAGACTTCGTCCAACGAGGAAAAATTACATCAAAAGAAGAAGTGCAGAAACAAAGGTAAGAAGCTTAAAAACCCGGCACAACCATTCTTGCAAGAAGGAGTAGAAGGCTAGTCACCAAGCTTGCGCCTGCAAGAAGGACAGCGACTTTCAAGCTGCTCTTACTTATTTTCCTCCAATACGTCCCCCTGAGCCAGACCCAAAGCAAATCAAAAAGTCATAGAAGCCAGCTGGCTAGGCAGCAGCACCACAAGCAACACCCAGAGGAGATGGCCCGGGATCAGCACAAGATCCCCCAAGAGCCCGCTAGGTGGATCCTATGACGGAGCCACGTGCAACAGGTTATGCATGTCTCCCGGCATTCTGCAACAGGCCATCCATTTCTCGACAAGCTTTGCCGGAGGTTGAGACACCAAAACGTAGGAAGCTCATCAATCCCCTCCATCGAACTTCTAAGGTGAAAGAGAGAGTGCCCCAGGCTATAAAAAGACCCGCTCGGCCCTTTGAAGAATCCAGAGAATATGTAATTTGATCTTCATCCAACGGCCCAAAACGAGCCATAATGCCACGCCAACAGCCAAAAATGGCAAACATAAGAAAGCATGGCCTAATGTAGAATAAAATGACATCTGATATGACACTTCGGTCAAGGGAGGACACTAACTGAAGATACAAATCCAGCCTTGGAAACTTACAACTTCCGATCCGTAAAGCACACCAAGAGTTGGGGGGCTTATATATTATAGGTAAAAAGTGGTCTCGAAAAGAATGAGCCCTTGAGCAGGACGAAGGCTGAGCCATTCGCCTTGCCAAAGGCGCCTAGCAAGCTTCGCTTTGCCCTCCGTTAGAAAGTGACACAGCGAAGTCTTCCCAATACCACCTCACAAAGCAAGTCTCATCTTGTTCGTCACAAGACTATGATGTAGCAAGGTGATCATAAGACCAGCTCAACAAGCAGTTGACTACCCTACTCAAGCCCGCTACCTCGCTACAGCAGTACCAAACTCGCTACAACAATTCTCATGACAACCTCGAGCTAGGAATCCCCGCTTGGGGCGCCAAGCACCTCACATGGTAAAGTAATGCTAGGTCACAGGTGCAGACAGACGCAAGTCTACAACCGACCAAGGGGACCCACCCTACAGCCTACATTCTGCAACAGCCAAATTGTAGTCTTTTACTATCTTTCTCATTGATATTTTGATGTAACACAACTGTAGCTTATAATTAATACATGTAACTCCTCCTTCCTTTATAAATAGGATTACATTGTTAGAACAGGGGGAGAGGCCGAACTCTGTAAGCAGAAATTCTACTAAAATCATTTCTCAATAAATCAATAAAATCTTCGTTGTAGACGTAGGGTCCGGTGCCACCCGGATTTAGCCGAACCACGTTAAAAATACTACGTCTCCCTTTCCTTCTTCCTCTCGAACCAACTCTTTCTACACTTCGAAAGCAGCATTGGTTCCCGAGCTCCTCTCGTTGGCTGGATTCCGGGACTCTTCACACGAACTGAAATCTGACATCAACATATACAAATTGAATCTCCTCTTTCGGCTACAATAGACTGTCTTCTGCAGGTGGGTCCCATTTGTCCGTTGGGGAGAGATGGAATTTGGTTTTCTGTTTGGCGAGCTTTCAGGTGGTTAATCATGCTTCATTAGCCAGGTCGCTTCTTCGCGCACAAGCTCGGCCTGATGAGGTCATTTCACGATGCAACCTGATGATAGAGTGATGTGATTCTGAGTGTGCTTCGAGCTAGTTCTCTCGACGCCCTTATGCTTCTCACAAGCTCTTTTGGAACGAATCAATTTTCACATATAACAACCATTAAGAAGGTTTATGAAATTTCGTTTATGAGTTTTGAGGTCATACAAATTTGGTACTTATATTATTATTTTGAATTATTTAGTTTAGACAACAAAATCAAAATTGAATTATCAAGCCCTTTGTAGGCTTTGATTCCAATT
>JANHAO010022248.1:0-12260 GCA_026873985.1 Saraca asoca
AGTTATGCCATCAATTGTTCACAAACTGCTAGTTAAGGTGGTGGTAATTTGGCTTCATATAGTAGTACTGGATGTACTTTATGCCCTATTTTGTTCTCTAATATACACTCTTCTGTATTTCCTTTTGATTACTGAAATAGTTTTTCTAGAAATTAGCTTGTACTGGAATGAAGTATTTAGATGTTTGGCAGGGTTTCACTTAGGCTAATTGATGATAAAGGATTAAAGTCACTAGTTAGGTATATTTCTTGGGCAAGATGGTTTGGGCAAAAAGATACAAGGAATTGATAGATTTATTAAATGACTTGAAATTTTTTAAAAAATATTAAAAAAATTTAGCAACAATTAATTAACCCCCGCTAAATTAAATAATAAATTTTTTAAAAAATATTAACAAAATTTAGCGGTGGTTAACTAATCCCCGCTAAATTAAATAGTAAATTTTTAAAAAATATATTTAAAAAATTTAGCGGCAGTTACTTAACCCCAACAAAATTAAATTGTAAATTTTTTAAAAAATAATAGCGACGATTAATTAACCGCTGCTAAATTTCTGTTAAATGTCATTTTTCCAGCAGTTCCATTTAACCGTCGCTAATATCAATCCAGCAGTATATTTTCTGATAGTTCTCGTAATCGTCGCTATTGTACTCTGCGGTAGTTCAAACAGCCGCTATATATACTGCATAACTGCCACTAAATAGCATATTTTTTTGTAGTGAACAAAGAATACATTTTTTCCTGCAATACATTGTTTTTAGTTACAATATAACAAAATCAAATCAATAATTCATTATTGTATCAATCTCCAAATGATATGCAATCAAAGTGGATCTCCTTTCACACACACAAAAGACATTGAATTTTTTTTTCCAAACTTTAAAATAGATGGAAAAGAAGGCATGTGATCCCTTCCTTGACAAAAGGTTTCACAAAAGAAAGAGACAAAAGGCCCCTACCATTGTCGAATGTATAAAATAATACCAAAAATCTTGCCATGTCATCATTTCGTATGTCCACATGCTATGCAACCTTATTTAAGCCACCAAGCATGCTCCAAAAATCCTAAGACATATATCATAAGTTTTTTTATCTATATCCTACTAGCTTAAGCATTGGAGTTGTAGAACAAGGCAACCCACACCCAAGAAAAGGTGAATTGAATGTTCTTAAATCTTTTAGAATTTTTAGCTTTCTCTTTGAATATCTCTTGATTTTTGAAACCCATGGAATGGTTTTAATTTAAACAACCCAAGATAATTAGACTAAAATGTTTACACACAAGAAATAACAAGTTAAAACACTTGTGTAAAATAACTCAATTAACTATATATAGGCAAGGCATTAATGAGCACATTCAAAGATGACAAACACTTCATACAATAAGACCAACTCCTGGGCAAAAGTATAAACAATGAAGAACAAAATACTCAACAAATTTCAACAACAAAAATAGAGCATCCTTTAATAATAATTTCAACAATAAACCAAAGTAAGGCAAGATCTCATACACCAGTAAGAGCAAGAGTAGATAACATAATGTATATTGCTGGAAAATAAAAAAAAAAGTAGGGATAGGGAGATTCAAACTCAAGATAGTTCCTCCTTGAAAATATAGGGTCTGTTTGAAAATATTTTCAAGTGTTTTTGTTTTATTATTTTTTGAAAACAGTTTTAAAGTACTATTTTTTTAGAACAAAAAAATAAAAAGCTTGTTTAGATGTAAATTTTAAAAACAAGTATTTTCTTTATTTTTGAAGATAAAAAAAATATATTTAATATTATTTACAACTTTGTTATTAATGAAAACAAATATTTTTTTTATTTTTGAAAAAAATATGAAAACAGTTCTATACAAAAATAGGGGAAAATACCATTTTGGTGTTTCCTGAAAACTATTTTTTTAATTACACTTTTAGAAAATAGTTTTTAAAAACAGGTTGCCAAATAGATTTTTTTAGCTTTGTAGAACAAAAAAACAAAAAAAATATTTTTGAAAAAAGAAATACACCTTCCCAAACAGCCCCATAATCTTCAAGGCATACATGAACTTCCAAGCTCTCAATTAGGCTTGAATTTATTATAATAACAATCCCTTCAAGTTTGAACAGACATAAGGAAAAGCCTTTTACATTGATTACTTAACCACAACTAAAAACCCTTTTGAGAAGCTTAATTGCTTACTCAAAAATAGAAAACAAAGAGCTCAAGTACTCTTTAAACCCTAGGTAAGGCTACTTTTAGGAAACCCAATAGTGTTTGAAAGGCATGACAGAGAATATAAAGAACTTTACAATTCAAATACGAAGATGAAGCCCAAATAAATAAGGAATCAATCAAATTTAACTCATATTAAAGAATATAGATAAATAGTTGAAGCACAAATGAAAAAGAAATATTTGCCTCTCAAGAATTTGGTTATTGCTATTGACAAGGTGTGTGAAATGGGTATTTATAGCCAATGAAATCACACTTTAAAAAACTAGCCCTTATTACAAAAAAATTGAATGTGTGATTATGCTCACGAGTTCAAATTTGAAATTTGAGTCAAATAGTGATCAAAATTGTGAGATTAAAATTTGAAGCATTCGATTCAAATTGCAACAATGTAGTTCAAAAATCATGTTTGCTCACCCAAAGTTGCAAATATTCAGTAAGTTTAGGAATACATATGATCAAAATTGCGATTAGAATTGTTAAACAAGTTTTGAAGAGTCGATTTGAATCACACATGAATTAGTTCAAATCTCAATTCAAATCACAAGGCATGAGCACTTGCCTTGTTCTTATGAGCATAATCGTGAAAACAATGTAAAATGTCTTAATTCAAATTATAAGTCTTGGAGATGAGAATTTTTAAATTTTGTAGGACATTCTAGTGGTTTTGCCAGTTTTTAACTTCATAGATCAATCCAAAAACATGATTCCAAATTAAATAAATATGATAAAACATTTAAGAACAAGTTGGAATGTTTTTGGTGAAGCATTTCAAATGTAAAAACATATTTTCAAGATTAAATAATTTGATAAAATATGTAAGAACATATTGAAATGTCTTTTTATGAAAAATCTTGAGGCAAACTTTCCAAAAGTCATTTCAAAAACAAATAAGCTAAATTCAAATAATCTAATACCTTTATATTTTATCTAAAGCAAGGCCTAAATAAAAATTTTATCAATTGGAAACAAGGCTAACCAAGAAAATATGATAAAGCAAACTAAGAATTTGTAGAACAAGATTCAACTCTAGATCATGAAAAAACCATTTATTTAAGAAGAAAGTTTAAGCCTAAAAGAAAAGACTATACACAATAAAGACCTTAAGCAATTCTTGAAATGTTCAAACATCCAAAGCTTCAATCTTCTAAGTTTTCAAAACTTGGAACATCTCTCCTTTCTTGACATTCTTCTAAAGACGAGCAAGATAAGAATAACCCAAGCCGAATTCTAATGCTTACTCCCTCTTCTTTGGATAATCCTATAAAATAAACATAAACTTTGCAATTTATATAATTAATCCAATATAATTTATCATAATGTATGATTCAAATATATTACTAAAATGAAGTAGTATAAGAGCATGCATTACAATCTTATAATATATGTTCATCAACCATAGCATAGCATTTCTATCAACACTTGTAAATGATATAGTGTTAAGCATATTAAATATGATATAACATAAAGGCATGTATTGGTGTTGGAACATATACATTTTCACCATTTGCTACTTGTCATCATCAAAACTAATCTTATAGAGCATTGGGGCTAACAATCTCCCCTTTTTTATGATGACAAATCACCAATGAAAAATAAGTTCAAGATTCAATCAAATAAGGTTAACAAGAAATCAATACATTAAATACACAACATACTTTTCTTTTCATTTTCTTCTCTGCCTATTTGACATCAACAAAAAGGATAAACAAACATTGTGAAATAAATGATGTCAAACAAAGAAAGCTTTTTTTTTTTTTGTTTTAAAGAAAATAAATAGGCTAAATAGGTAAGCAACATTGTAACCAAAAATTTTCATCTTATGAAAGCTAAGACATATATATTTTTTATATAAACCTAACAAGATTAAAAAAAATTCATAGAATGATCTCATGAAAATGATCATCAAATAAATCAGCCAAAAGGCTGAAGAAATTTTAACATCCTCCTTTAGACAAACATGAAAGGAATTCTTTGACAAGACAAGTAAATACATATTAAAACCTTCATGTTAAAATAATTATGAGCTATAAAATGTGAAAAATATAATCAAAGCTCCCCTTAAAAACAAGGCCCCCCTCAAGATAATATCCTCCTACTTAAAGTATGCAATACTCATCATATCAAAATACACAAACACTTTCCCTTTTTGGCAAATAACACTCATATCCCCAAAATGCACACTATTTCCCATTTTAGCATATCAAAATAGTATAAAACACCAAATAAATCCAATAGCCAAAAACTAGAAATATCCATAGAAAAAATGATCCATATCAAATATAAAATCCAGAAACAAATAATCCATCAGACTTATAAGTGGCAGTAGCAATAACAAAAGAGTAATCACTAAGGAACAGGGCTAACGAAAAAATAATCCTTGAATAGTAAAAAGAAAAAAACATGAAAGCAAATTAGAAATCCCCATCATCTAGAGCAACATCTTGAATCTTATTGAGCTAGCTTTTCATAATGTTTAATCGACTATACAGATCTCTAATTTCAGCATTCATATTGGCTTTAATTGAGTCTAGCCATGCATTTATCTATTATTGTGATTGTTCAATTGTCCTAAGAATCTGCCTGTTGGATCCGAGTTTGCCATAGAAGAGTCAAAGTTTCATTGTGGAGGTCTATTGAACCACCAGAACTCGAGCCTGAAGCACCACTAGAACATCCAAAAGCTAATCCATGTTGTTTTACCCATCTTTCATTTATTAGCCTCAATTGCATCAGATGCAATGTCTTTTCATTCATAAGAGTTAAGGTATCCATATTTTTTACCTCTTTTTCCATGAAGAGAGGCATATGAAAATGTGAGAATACTACTGATAGCACCATACCATAGGACCAAAAATTTTGATTTAGCTTGGTGAAGAATGTGCCCATATATAAAAGAATAAGGAATGGAACGTTCATTTCCAACCCTTTTTTATAGCCCACATCATAAATATTTCATCTTTTACAATGTTGGTTAAATTAGTGTGATGGGATAAGATCATCTTCACAATTGTTTAATGGAGGAGACGATCCTCCATGAATAAACTAAAGATCACTAGCTTTCCAATGGTGATAATAGGTGCGGAATCAGAAAACAACATCTTAATGGCTTTTTCTTTGGAATAATCTTCCACATCCTTGTTAGTTATGAAACTAGACACTACTTTCATTCCAAATAATTTGCATAATATATCTACATCTAAGTTGATTGACTTTCTCATAATTGATGTAGATAATTTTCCATTTTCTACTCCTAGGTTAGCATAGAATATCATTACCAGCCTAGGATAACATGGACCACTATAACATACAAAATTTAGCAACTTGTGTTTTTCAAGCAAGACATATAGCTCTAAATGACTCTCTTTAAGGAATTTCTTATCCTAACACTTAATAGGTGAAATAACTTTCTCTTTGTATCTTGCATACCTCTCATAAGATTCTGTGTTGGAAAAAAAACTTTTACTTTTTGATAGCTACGTCTGTGAGATAAGCCCTTTTATCACCAACGATCTTTATTCTCTTCTTCGAACCAAAAGTAAAATGATCAATCATAGTGATTGTGGGAAAAAAGAGAGAAAGGGTGATTTGGGCTTTTTCAATTTTGGAAGAAATTGATGAAAATAATTAGTTAAAAGTGATATAAATAAGTAGTAAAGTGTTTTTGGAAGGGAGAAGTTGATGTTTAGTTGGTTAGATTTCAAGAAAAATGAGATTGGGGGAGAAAGGTTGTGAGAAAAAGGCATTAGGGTTTGGAGAAAATGTGTGAGTATGATGTGAAATAATGCATGCAGGCTTAAATACTATGCTTGCAGTGACAATCATGTGCTCAGAAAAGGTATGAGCAATTCAAATTGCGAGCATAATCACGAAAGCTTGATTGAACATATTCATCTTTGATTTAACTTACAATAAAAATCATGAAGTTAGAGGAGGCTGAACGATTCGAATCATGATTAGAATCATAAAGCCATTTGATTTTCCTGAATGATTACAGAAATTGACAATTTGAATCGAAATAATGAACTGGAAATGGATGATTCAAATTGCACAACTCTGAAGCTAACACAATTTCAAAATTTAGTACTTCTTCATAAACACAACATGAATGCAGATCTTTTTAATCATATAATCGATTGAACACTATAAGAATCAGCAATGAGAAGGAAGAAACCTATAAATATTATAACATTAGCCAATCAACTTTGAAACTAGGAGAAAAAAATGCTTATAAATTCTTATAAAGAAAAAGATTTTTGATTTAAAAAAAATAAAATTATCAAAACTTATATAAAACATTTTGAAGGACCAAAAGCACAGGAGCAAAAGGTGTATCCAAATATCAAGAAAACAAAAATTCACTAATTATAAGCAATTGTAAAGAAATAAGCTCCTTATAATATATATGATCATGCCATTATCTTTCAAAATTCAAATATTGGCATATAAACACTTTCAAGAAGCATTGGTGATATATTTTGCCTTGATAAAAGGAATTACCTTTCTTTAGCTCAAAAAGGACATATCATTTTAAAGATAAAACCAATCATAGTAATGATATGTGTAAATTTTAACTATCTAAACTCACGAAAGATATAGAGCATAGTATGCATAGAGAGAGGATACAGTATATCAAATATTTGAAATGACTTTCATCTTTATGGAAGCTAACTCCTTTGAGAGTTGAATTAGACTATCCTGAAGTTGAACTTGTCTTCCAATTTCATGTTGTGATAGAGGAATCACTACCTTTCTTTTTTATAAAATAACTCTAGATAATTTCTTTGGTACCCAACCAAGACTTGGGTCCATGATGATTAGATGAATATCCATATAAAGTGCTTATGAGAAAAATTGATTAACATAAGAAAGAGACTAAAAAGATCATAATCTCGTAAAACAATTTTCAAAGCATTTGCATATTTTCCATATATGAACAATAAACAATGAGGTTTAAGGAAACATAAGTCAATCATTGCAAACACTTATATTAAGCTATAATATCAAAGAGTTAAGGGAAATTGAAGACATAGTAAATTATGTATTCAAGACAATATCTCAAATGCTCATGCTTTGGAACAATTTCACCTCTTTTTCAATGAATACCAATTAGAGTAACACAAGAGGTCTAAGAAATTAATACCTTATCCTTTGCAATGAAAGGATGACTCTTTATTACTCATTGCTTCTCTTTTAGCAGTTTTAGCTTTCACACTTTAAAAATGTATGTTTGAGAAGCTCTGGAGTGTCAAACCTTCTTTTTCTACCCTTTTGTTTTGGAAAAATCTTATTAAAGATCTCTTCTTTTGTTGACCAAATTGTTTATCTTTGCAAGAATTTTTCTACATAATTAAAGTACTAGAAAGACTTTTTGGTACACATTTCATTTTGGTTCCTTCAATAGTAGTACATGAACATTTGGAAACCTAGAAAACTCAAATTTCTTTCTTTCTCACATAAAAGTTTCTTCTAATAGGGAGAAAGTGAGAAATATGATCTTGATGACTACAATAATTACAAATAAAAGAATTCTTATTAGAATTTGATTTTTCTCAAAAAATAATTTTAGAAAACTTTGGCACTTTGTAGAAATTGCACTTTGATTCAATCTTGCTAAGAGGTTTCCTAGATTTTCCAAGAGTGAAATCTATATTTTCTCTCAAAGACTTGGAAAATGTACAAGTTGAGTGTTCTTTTAGGTTAAATCATTTTCAGTTTGAAGTCATAAGAAGTTGAACAATTAAATATCATAGATATTTTATCATTATGCAACTCATTAAGAGTATGTAAGTCATCATGACAAAGACTAGTATTAGGATTAGAGCCATATACCTCCAAGTTAGCCCTTTTGAGTCATTAAGCGAGATTCTTCCATTTGAAGCTTAACTGACTCTTCTTTGGAACCATCATTTTTATTCTCTTGAAATTCTTTATTAGAAGGCATGAAGCATATTTCACATTCTTGCAAGTCTTTTTGAAGAATTTAATTGTCAATATCTTCTCTTTTCCCTTTTCCTTTTCATACTCAACACAAACACTCTTATTAATAGAAAAATAATTATCAAGATAGAAAGAACTAAGAATGTCCTAAATTTCTTTAGCACTAGAGCATTTTAAAACTTTAGCATAAGCATCATCATTTAAACTAGTATACAAAATTTTCATAACTTTGATGTTCAAAGTAAAATCCATTTTATAAACATCATCCCATTCACTTTTTAGTTTGAAGGCAAAACTATCCACAATGATATCCCATGAATATAATTAAAAGCTTGTAAAAAGCACTTCATTTTTTCTTTCCAAACTTTAAAGTAAGAACCATCAAACAAAGAAGGTTTAAAGATATCAACATATTCAAACCTTGGAGATTTTGAAATATCATAATTTTCTTTCAAAGATATGCCTTTAATGGTTGCCATGGATCCTCTTGAGATGGTTAAATGCTTTAAACAAAGCTCATGGCTCTAATACCAATTGTAGGATAAGGCAACCCACAAACAAGAGGGGGTGTGAATTGAGTGTTTTTAAATCTTTTAGAATTTTTATCATTCTCTTTGAACATCTCTTAATTTTTGAAACCCATGGGATAGTCTTAATTCAAAAAACTCAAGATAATTACACTAGGGTGTTTACATTCAAGAAATAACAATTTAAAATACTTGTGTAAAGTAACTCAATTAATTATAAGCAAGACATTAATGAGTATATTCAAAGATGAAAAACATATACAATGAGACTAACTTTTGGGCAAAAGGATGAACAATAAAGCACAAAATGCTTAAAAATTTTCAAAAATAAAAACAAAGAATCCTTCAAAAATAATTTTAGCAATAAACCAAAGTAAGGCAAGATCTCATACACCAGTAGAGCAAAAGTAGAAAACATAATATAAATTACTAGAAAATAAAGAGAATAGGGATAAAGAGATTCCATATCAAGATTTATAGTAGTTCCTCATTGAAAATATGATTTTCAAGATGTATATCCATTTCCAAGCTCTCAGCAAAGCTTGAATCCACTATAATAATAATGCATCTAAGTTTGAATAGGCACAAGGAGAAGCTTTTTATAATGATTGCTTAATCACAATAAAAAAACCCTTTTAAGAAGCTCAACTACTCTTTCAACCCTAGGTAAGGTTATCCTGAGGAAACCTAACAATGTTTGAAAGATATGACAAAGAATATAAAGAACTCTGCAATTCAGATACAAAGATGAAGCCCAAATAGATAAGGAAAGAATAAAATTTAGCTCATATTAAAGAATATAGATAAAGACGTTAAGCATGGATGAAATAGGAATGTTTGCCTCTTAAGAATTTGATTTTGCTATTGAGAATGTGTGTGAAATAGGAATTTATAGCCAATAAAATCACACTTTAAACAAATAGTCATTATTTAAAAAAAAAAAACTGAACATGTGATCATGATCGCAAGTTCAAATTTGAAATTTGAATCAAATTACGATCAAAATCACGAGATTCAAATTTGAAGCATTCTATTCAAATCACAGTACTGTAGTTCAAAATTCGAGTTTGCACACAAAAGTTGCAAACCTTCGATAAGCCTAGGAATACATGAGATCAGAATCGCGAAATAGAGTTTTGAAAAGTTGATTTAAATTGCACAAAAATCAATTCAAATCTTGATTTGAATCTTAAGGCATGAATGTTTACCTTGTTCTTGCGAGCATAATCACGAAGATAGTGAAAAAAATGTCTTGATTCAAATCATGAGTCTTGGAGATGAGAATTTTAAAATTTTGTAGGACAGTTTTACCAGTTTTGAACTTCGTAGATCAATCCAAAAACATGATTCTAAATTAAATGAATATGACAAAACATTTAAGAATAAGTTAGAATGTTTCTAATGAAATATTTCAAATGTAAAAACATATTTCTTAAAATAAACAATTTGATAAATCATGTAAGAATATCTTGGAATGTGTTTGTTAAAAATATTTCAAAAGCTTTCTAAGAAAGATCTTGAGGCAAACTTTCCAAAGGTAATTTTAAAAACAAACGAACTAAATTCAAATAATCCAATGCCTTTACATTTTATCTAAAGCAAGGCCTAAAAAAGAATTTCATCAATTGAAACCAAGGTTAGCTAAGAAAATATGATAGAGCAAATTAAGAATTTGTAAAACAAGATCCAGTTCTAGATCATGAAAAAAAATCTATTTAAGAAAAAATCCTAAGCCTAAAAGAAAAGACTATACCCAATGAAGACCTTAGATAATTCCCGAAATGTCCAAGCATCCAAAACTTCAATCTTCTAAGTCTTTAAACCTTGGAACATCTCTCATTTCTTGACATTCTTCTAAAAAATGAGCTAGACAAGAATAACTAATGCTGAATTCTAATGCTCACTCTCTCTTCTTTGGATAATCCTATAAAATAAATATAAACTTTACAATTCATATAGTTAGTCTAATTTAATTTATCATAATGGAGTATGCAATATAATGTTATCATATATGTTCATTAACCATAACATATCATTCCTATTAATACTTGTAAATGATATAGCATTAAACATATTGAATATGAAATAGTATAAGGACATGTATTGCTATTTGAACATATATATTTTCACTATGAGTTATTTGTTATTATCAAAACTAATCATATATAACCTTGAGACTAACGAGAGTATCTTTTGGCAACCTCTGATAGTTGTTATTGGTGTTATTCTTTTATGCAGGTCACCACCACTACCCCTATAGAAAACAGACTTATCATGAATGTTTATTGATTTGAGACAAGAAGGAAAAAGGTGACAATGAAATTAGTTTTCAATTGATTGAAAGGATTAGTAAAGTAGATTTCTACTTGAAGAACTCAACATAGCAACATGTGCTTTCCATTAACGGAGTAGCTGTGATAGTCCAAAGAAGGCAATAAACAATTTATTTTGAGCTATAAAGTATTAAAAGATAAGCTATTTTTTTATTTGATCAACCTCTTTAATTTTACACTTGATAAAATTATTAATGGGTTAATTTATTCAAATTTTATCAAGCATACAATGAATAAAATTAAAAAATTAAAATTAGTATAATTAGTATTACTTTGACTTTAAGCCTATTGAGTACTTGTTAAAAAACCTTGCTAAGCAAAATGGGAAATGAGGATAAGGCTACTTGCATAACTGCTCAATATTTATATTTTAAATAGGCCAATTCTATGGTACACCTTCTGCAATGCACGACAAAAAAAATATAATATAAATATTTTTGTTTTGAATGAACACAAATATTTGTATATTTTAGTAATAATACGTATCTATAGGTTTAGGAAATTGAAAAATATAATTTTTAATATATGTGAGTTTAACTATAAAACTAACAATTGATTTTTTGTTATTGGATGAAAATAATGACAATCATATCATTTTTAATATATGTGAATGTATCTTTAAGAGAAAGACTGACTTAGTTGTCCTGATGTGACATTTCAGATGTGACTAGCAGGTAAAGAATATTGTCAAAAAGTCAAGCAGTTAACTATGATGAATACCTTTTCTCCAGTAGCTATAATGGAATAATCTATGATCAAGAACAAGCATCCAAGTGTTGGAATATTCTTTTTGATGAGACAGTCAAAATATTTGACTTTATCAAAACGAATTTAATGCTTGTGTGTACTGCAATGTTGAGAAAATACTATATCATTCCTTGCGATGTATGTGGATGACATACTACTTATAGGAAATTGTGTTCTTATGTTGCAAACCATTAAGATATGGTTATCCAAGAAAATTCTCCATGAACTATCTTGGGGAAGTTGCCTATATTCTGGGGATTCGAATTTATGAGATAGATTGAATAGAAGGATAGGGCTTTCTCAAGTTACGTACATAGAAGAATGCTGAAAGATTCAATATGGAAAAATCCAAGAGTTGGAATCTTCTATTCTATATGGCATTCATTTGTCTAAGGAAATACATCCTAAGATAAAATCTGAGAGACCAGTGGGAGTCATAGCATGTTGATGTGAATGATCCCAACAGTGGTAATCAGATGCAGAGGAGTCCATGTGC
>JANHAO010022249.1:0-12255 GCA_026873985.1 Saraca asoca
ATCAACCGGGCTGTAGTTTGGGGTTTCAAGAATAGGACCAACTTGCACGGCCAGCCTGCATGGCCAACTTACAGACGTTAAGTCATAAGGTATACTTACAATTATTTTATTGTTATTCTTTTCTTTTTTGAAATACAGCTGTAATACCTTCAACACTATAAATAGAGGTTAAGATTACTGTAAAGGGGAAGGCCATTTGGAAAAAGCCAACTCTAGACAGAGAAAACACTCTGCAAAATATAGAAATATTGTAAATTGTATGCTATACACTCAAATATTCTGAGCAATAACATTATTGTGAACATAGGGGTCAACAAATGACTTTAGCCCCACGTTAAAAGCTCTCTATCTCTTTGTCACTGTTCTTCCTCTTGCCTTCACTCTCTCTCTTTCATTCACATCAACTGAACTGCAGTTTGGGATTTCAAGAACCTTCACGTTAATTATTGAATTTCGGGGTGAACTAAATTCACACGTCAACAATATAAAAAATTTAATCACGTTAGTAATTATTGATTGCATGAAGAAGCATGTTGCTCTAGTTGAAGTAATCAGTTTTTTAATATTTGTTACTTTTTTTTGTTGATATTTAGTAATTGATAGTTCTGCAAGTATTTTGTTTAGCATAATATGTAAAATGAGAAGAAAAAAAACTAGTGTTTGATTTATCTGTGATTAACAAATTTTTATATGTTCAAATTTCAACAAAACAAAAAACTACTCTTGTGAGGTTATATAAGTTCATATAAACTCATATTTAATTCAAACTTGAGTTCGATTTCAAGTTTGATAAGAAATTCAGATTAAATAGTATATTGTTTGTATAAATTTATATAGAGTATAAATTTATTTAGACTCATATTCCAATTGAGCTCAAATTTATGCTTGAAATTTTCAAACTTGAGCTCATTTATTTTTGTCTAGCTTTTTAAGTATGTAAATATTTAGCTCACCTTGACTTATTTGCACTTTGCATCCGTGGCCATAAGGCAGTGGGTGCGATTTCTTTTTTTTTTTTTTTTAACTTGTGATTAACGGGGGATAACTTGAGCTTTATAAGGGTATTGACTGAGCTAAAGTAGCGTTTTTTCAACAATGGGTGGGCTCTCAGACAATATTTGTTGGGCCAATGTTGATTATTTTCATACGTTAAAGTGCTGCACCGATTTAATACAATACAGTGTCGGTAAACCAAATCAAAACCATAGCATAGCTTAATTTCCATGCAGGAGCAGCGTGAGGATACAATCCGAAACGAAAAAGTCACGCAGGGTACTGGCAAATAGTTTTTTAACATGTTTTAGTTGATTTAATTATTTGAGTAAATCAATTAATTATTTTTAATATTTGATAAATGATTATTTAAATCAATTTTTTGATCTTAAAAAAATTAATAAATTTCAATTTTCAATTAATTATTTAATATTTAGGATCATTACTTCTTTATCAATTTAATTTTTGATATCTTTATCCTTGATAGATAAAAAATCCTTATAAGAATTATAAATAAAATATATTTTATAGTAAATTATTTCTTAATTAGTTCGTATATATATTAAATATATTATATGATTCTCATTCTTTTTTCTTCCATAATCAACTTATAAAAAATAATAATATGAATAACAATAATAATAATAATAAACTTATTTTATTTTAAAATTATTTATTTCTTAATCAAACTTTATAACAGATTATAATTATTTATTTCTTAAAAGAAAATTTAATAAGTATAATAAAATAATTTTTTGTTTTTACTTTATTCCTTAAAAAAAAAGTCTAATAAATAATTAATTACAATGATTTTTTAGAAGAAAATTCTAATAAATAATATTTTAAAATCTGAAATATTATTCAAATAAAAAAATATTTAAATAAATTATAAAATATATTTATGTCTTTATATATTATTTTATATATAAATAATTAATATTATCAGTTGATCAAATTAACTATGTATTAATCATTAATGCAATCAGTTGGTTGTCGATCATAAATTAGAGAATTTTATAAAAAAAAAAAAAAAACTGCCTTGCAGTGTGTCTTGCATAAATAAATAATAATGAAAAAGCAGCACACACATAATATATAATATGCATAATAAACATTTTTGCTTTATATTCCTCACTGGAGACACTCTGGTATAATAGCTTCTTCATCAAATATGTTAAAGCAAGCAGCGGCGCACAAGTTTTCCATTAATAAGAAAAAACTGATTGGTAATATTATAAAGTATAACAAAACTATGAAAGAAATCATCTAACCTAGTTGATCAGGGGTTATACCTCCGACAACATGCTTGTATCAATACTAGAAGAAAATGGGTTCAGTAATACACAAGGCCTACTGTTATTCACAGAATTCCCAGGTTTTTCTTGTGCTGCAAGTGCTTCTGATTCATTAGGACCTTCATCTTCAAATACCACCCACACCATGCTTATTTTAGTCTCTAACGTCCATGAGAAAAGAGTTGGTGACAAGTTTATGTCAATATTCTCTTCATTCTTTTTGCTTTCTTTTTCTGTTAGTGCCACTTCCAGCTCTGTTGATCTTTGCAAACTGTTGTTTAAAACTGGAGGCTTCTTTGAAATGTTTCTGCGGCTTGATAGGGAGATACATGAAACTGCTGGTTGATTTTGCGGAGACCCCAAACATTGATCGAATGCTATTATATGATCCATACAGATGATTTGAACAGACGGGTATTCCAGGTTCTTATTTTCAATCATTTCTTTGCAATTCTCATATAGGTCATGAAGCTTTTGGCTCTGGAGAGAAGCTTTCCTTAATATTTCACAGGCTAGACCTCTTGCTGATGCTGTCAAATCGAAAAACATATTCACAAGAGCTGCTATGCCTTCAGAAAATTTCATATAAACTTGGAAGCTTTCTCTCAAGGTGTTGCTCATGGCAGCTTGAGCCAAGCCATCAGAAGGCAAAATATCATTTGGGGAACAATCCAAGACCTTACCAATGAGCACTTGACATTTTGGCAACGTACGGAAAACCATATCTATGGATTTTTCATCATAGCGTCGAAATTCCAAGCCTTGGGACATAATAGGTTCAAGTTTCCCAGCTTGGTTGATGACCCAACTCATCCTTTCTTCAAGATAAGCTGCATAACTCTGTAGAAAACCAACTGAAGGGCCAGAATTCTTTGCAAACCACCGCATACTTATTTGCAGATGGCCGGAAACATGTGCTTTACAAAGCTCTTGCTCAAAGCACCTGTTGCCTCCACGGAGAAGGCGATGAATCAAGACAAGGGTCTTAAGGGCAACTAAACGATCCTTAGTTTTTCCAAGCCGGCGAGAGATTCTTTCAGCAAGAAAAGGGATGGAGCCTGGAGTGTTGGAGACTAAGAAGAGGATTTCATGCATGTATTTGTCATCAATGGTGCCATTATCATGGCCAGTTGCTCTCAGGACTGCAATCTCTATGCTGGAAAAGCCATCATGTTGATGATGATACATCATGGCCTTGCCAATAGAAGCATGATCTTTGACAGATCCAAGAGCTAGGCGGAGCTTTTGCTGTATGTCCACACCCATCATTGTTGGTTCTTTTGGGATTTCAATGCAAGAAGGATTGAGTAGTTTATGAAGCAATTTGCTGTGTAGAGATAAGCAGTTGTAGGAGCATATACATATAAAGGTGGGTGGGGGGAAGGGTGAGAGTGAAAGAGACCTTAATAAATTAGAATGCAGTACAACTTAACAGAATCAAATCTTTCATATTTTAAGCAGAGAATTGATAATATGGGCAAGAATGTTCAGCATGTAAAATAGTTTTAAATTGTTTGATATCTTTTAGTAGTCTGCAGCCCCAACAACACTTCGAAATTTTCTATACAAAAAGGCAATAATACACGTGCAAAGTCAACGAGGATATCAAAAGCCCTCTTTTTCTTTGGTCCCGTTGAAGTGACACAAATGCAGGAGTAATGAAATTTTCAATGTTGTTGCCTAATTCTTCATTTCTTATATTGATGATGATATAAGTGGTGACCTAACTCATTATTAGAGATAGATGTGAAATAGTAAATGGTAAAATCATGTGAAGATTTGTTTAATATAAAAGTAGTAAATGGTAAAATCATGTGAAGATTTGTTTAATATAAAAGTCAAAAGAAGATAGACTATAAGTTATTCATTGGCCACAGCACTAAGAAACTAAGATAAGACTTAATCTGTGTTAAAGGGTAGCCAATGAAGTTCCATTTCTTAAAAGGAGGAATTGATTGTTATGAATATGATAACAAACAAGGAATAATAAAGTTTGGCTTAGAAGGCTTTCACTTCTTTGGGGGGTTACGAAGGGGATATGAGTAATGAACGCAAACAAATTGATGTCAATGTAAAGAGTCAACGAGGCAAAAGTGAAGGATGGTGGAGGGTGGGAAAGAACCTTATTCTCTAAGAATATGATTCTTCTGCATCTAACTCTCTTGCCATTCGCAACATCACAACATAAAAGGTGTTTTTGACTTATGGAAGTCTTTTCTTTTTTCTCCTCCACAGGTTCTCCATATATATAATTAAGCAACTTTCATATTGCTTTCTTGGCAGGGAAGTTGAAGCCCCACCCACTGGCACAGAGAAAAGGAGTCCTTGCCATATTCTGTTCTAGCAACAACCCAAAATGTTTCTTCCCGCTAGTACTGTGGTTAGGTCAGAATTAGAAGCAAAATCACTTACAATATCCAAAGTCAAAGAGAGGGAGAAATTTGAGGCCTTGAAAATTTTGATTACGGAAAATGACCTGTTGGTGGCTGATGGGAGAAGGTTGACAGCACCCATGCCAGAGAAGACCACATAACTAGAGATTGTAAAGTAAATCAACACTAAGACGGATAATATCAAATTCAGACAAGTAGAAATCGTCCTATCAAATCTGATGTATATGCTGCTGGCGGCTGGGAATATCCTCAATTTGGAAGATTCCTCATGTCAGTGTGTGGCATCACTTTCAGAGCTAATAAAGTACTTATGGACAAAGCAAACACTGCAGAACTCTGTGACTTAATAGTAATACAGGCCAGGTTCAACCTGTCTTGTACGGAATGGGAACTGTTGACTCAAGTATTTCTCACTGAGAAAGCTAGAGTCAGGATGCAAGTCAGAAGGGCCAGAATAGCCAATGTACAAGGAAAGAAAGAAGCTCAAGAAATTGGTACTGATATACATGTCTCTTTACTTCTATATATTGTCGTTTGGTGTTAAAGCAAAATCTAAAGGTTCGGTCAACAGCCACTGCTTTCCTGATTACACGATAGGACTTGACCATAAAAATGAACATCAATCAGTAGGAAGTTGCATAAATAAACAGTATTGAATGTATGTTCCATATCCAATGAATTCAAGTATTCGAAGAAATAAGGTGGTAAGCATAATGAATTACAAGAAAAATTGTTGGCCTTAACCTTGCTGTGAAAAAAAAAAAAAACACACATTTGCAGCCAGAAAATATAGAAATTGATAGCTGTAGCCTGCAATTTGTACAAATCTATAGAGAACTGCATCTTGTTTTTCAGGTTGCCAACTTCATGTTGCTTCAGTACATCCTACAGCACCAGTTTCATTTAACTCCGATTCATGCATTCTACAAGAAAATTTGAAATATCAGCGTTCACCGCTTCAAAATTTTTCCTTTGCCATCTCCTTCCTTCAATAAAGAATAATACCTTTTCACGACCTTCGAAGAATTTTCTTTCTGAACACTGGTAGCCCTGAATTGGAAAATACATGGAGTAAGAAAATTAAAAGAAATATCCATATATTAAAAAGTACTACTTGAGTAACGGTGAATAGAGTGAACTTATTTTGCTCAAGTACACCCAAGTATTAATTAAAAAAAAAAAAAAACTAAGGATAAAAAGATAGAGAAAAGAATAAATTGTACCAGCATGTGGAACTAATATTGGAAGCTTTTACTTAAGAGCCTTCATACCCTGTTCAAGGTTCACAAAAAAGATTCCAAGTCACAAAGTGTTCAAAAAAATATCTTTCTTTTCCAAGTGGAGAATAGACGATAACAATAAGGAAGCACTCTTAAGTAATAGAGCTTGATGTCAACATTATTACGATGCCCTGCATGATCAAATGCATGTAATTTCCAGGCAAGCTCATCTCAAATTCAATGAGGTCTAAAGCTAAATACAAAGCCTTTAAAAACAAGATAACAAGAAACATTAATCAAATATATGCTTATAGAGAACCCATCATAAGTTATACCTTTGATGCTCGCAGCTCATTTACTGCCATTCTAAGAGAAGCATCTGATAGTATTAATCGTGACAGTGCCCCAGTACTTAACCTGCAATATTTTCAATAAAATACCACCATGATATAATAGAGATGCCAGCCAATAAAATAGTATAAGTTATATCACACTAGGCTAGTCATCGTGAGTTTCCTTCATTAAGTTTCCTGTTTTTAAATTTTCATCATGTTCAACAATATATCTCAACTAGAAGGTTAAACTGCCCAAACTATTTCTACTTCCAAAATTATTTCTCTAAATCATAATTGGATGTCTGAATGTCATCATAACTGCTCAATGACGATGACAAGTGTCAGACATAGAATCCTAAATCAAGTACCCGAGAAACTTTGCAGCTTCTGATATCGATCCCTCAACGGCAAAAATGAGGTCCAATAAAGCTTGCATTCCCTGTAGAAAAGGATCATAATTAAGAAATGAGCTATAATCCCTAAGTCTTTAAGTTGCAATTCACTCTCTAAGTATTCAGTTTAGATTGACTAGAAGAATAATAGAATGTGGAGCAGAGGAAGATGATATACACACTCCAAAAACGAACATACCAAGACAAATTTGGGATTATTGGGTCCAATTTGGGGACCGCAATCTGATCCTCTAATGGATGATCTAGGAGGAAGAATTTGAAGAAGCTCTCGAGGTGGTGAATAAGCATCAAGAGCCACAGTGTTCCTAACTAGCTCAAGAGAATAACAAGCTATCTATCAGCAAAAACATTTATAATGATCAGCATAGGCATAATTGTTCCAGTCTAGCTATTTACTCACTGGTATAAAAAGGGGAAGAAACCCCTCACTTCACTAATTATAAATCAACGCAACCTCTAAGTTTTGCAAGATTATAAATCAGACTATAACCTGCTCTTTCTAATTCAGAAACTAAACCCAGAAACCAAAATAATAAGAAAATCACAAGACCCTTTGCGCAAATTCTACGGTCATGGTATTAATTATCATATACAATCAAATGGATGAAGCAAGTTGATACCTTGTAGAGCAATAAGAACACGGAGGCGAGTCAAGGCAGAAGCACGATTCCGGTGCTGGGAGCGATCCTCAGCAGCCTGCAATCAGATGCAACAAAACATATTTGAGAATAGAAATAAATGCGAAATTTTGGATACGAAAATGGGGGGAAATGGAAAATGACCTGTGCGATAATACCAGTGGGTAGGTGCTTGAGACGCACAGCAGACTCGCGCTTGTTGCGGTGCTGACCACCTGGTCCAGAAGACTTGAAGGTATCCATCTCGCATTGGCGCATGAGATCATCGTCCGTCAATTCAAGGTACCCTCTCCCCAAACCTTGGGTAGCAGCACCGTCACAAGCAGTAACGCTGCCGTAATTGGAGCACCAGAACAATCTCTGGCTTTTTCTTCTTGCTAAAGTGAGTATTGGATGAGGTTTCAGGAAGCAAGAGGGTTTTGAGGATGATAAATGGGAAAGAGTGCGACGATGATGATAAGATAACGAAGGAGAAGCGCGATAATGAAAGAGGTGATGGTACAGAGCCCCGATTACAGAAGCTTTAGTCTTGTGCAATCTAATTACCGAGCATTTCGACAGGACTTGAGATGCCATGGTTGGATATCTTCGTCACTTTGCCTCTGCTTCTAAACTGACAACTCTCCTAAAGCCACGCAAAGGGCTTCCACTCTACAGGCTTTCATCTAGTGCCACCCCGACTTGGAAACGAAACTTCAGAATAAATACCTAATGGGAGAAATACTTATCTACACTGAACTATCCTTACTTTCCCTATGGTAAATTTGGTTATTTATATGCCAACTGTCACACGTATTATAAATTATATTTTATAATCATGAAATATTAAAAATTATAATTAATTTATTTTTATTTAAAAACAGTGAAACCATATCTTATAATTAGAATATATAATAAAATTTCTATCTCATTTACTTCAAATTTAATGTTAAAATTTCTCTGAGTTAAGAACAAAATTTAATCTGACCTATTTATAATAGGATGAGATTTTACAATTTATTTTAATTTGCATAGAAAAATAAAATTATTTTAACATGTTTATAACCATAATAATCTACAAGAAGAGTGTCTAGTGGTATAATGATACTTACTTGACATATTCCACCAAATTGATACTTGGCACGTGACGTGGGGCCCCAAACACATGAGGAGAGACAATGAGTGGTTATCAAGCAATTTTTATATGCGAATTAATTCCCTTGATTTTTTATTTAATTGCATATAATTATTTTAGTATTTCTTTTGAAATTTAAATCTTGTACTAGACTCATGTCCAAAAAGTAAGGTGATAATTTTATGGAGAAGTTTTTTGTAGTAATTGTTTTCAACTCTATAAATAGAATTATAGAGATTAGCTAAACGGCGCCACTCTACCATTTTCAAGATACAAACTTACACACTTCATGTACTGTAGCAATCCGCTACCTCCTCCTCACATTAATGCTGCTATTAAGAATCTAGATTCAAATACTTTCTCACTTGTAATCAATGCACATCACTTATCTCTGTAACTTATATTTGATTGAAGTGAATTTAAGTTCTTGTTTTCAGATTTTATCTCTTTATTCAATTCTTGTTCATGCTGCCTATTAAAAGATTTGTGAAGACCATAATTCTATTTGTTTGCTATGATGATTCACTATTTGGAGTCGAAACTCTCAAATATGCAAAATTCAACTTAAGGAAATTAGCATTCCAGGTAGGACACAATTAAAGCATCTTGATTTTGATATTTTTATGATCTTATAGAGTGGTAATGTGTAGTGAAAATATATCTACTGCTAATTCTCAAAATGGCCCTTAGAATGAAGAGAGTTCTCAGAAAAAATGAAAACATCGTATCTTCTGAAAATGTGATTGTGAATATTCAAAATAACATAGTTGTAATAATTTATTCAATAATGCACAAAAATGCAACCATAACCAAAATAAAAATAGGAGAAACAAACAAGAAGCGTCGAATAGAAATAGGAATAGTAATGACAATTTGACTGATAGAAATATCCAAAGAGAGAGTAATAATAATGGACAAGTGCCTGGGGGCCAATGTTGTTTGGTATGCCTTTTAATTTAATACCTCCATTATATTTGCAAATAGATAGAAATTATCAAGGATTCCTAATGGAATCGACTCTTGAAAATGTAGTTATCTTTCAACAACAAATGGATGAAAGTAATCATGATATGGTTCACATGATGTAACAAATTGCGACAATTTTACATCCAGTATTAGAAAAATAATGCAATGAGTTAAGAAAGAATGAATCAAGCTTTAGAAAGAATAGAATCATACTTAATAATGAAGAAAATAATAACAATAATGAAGAAATTGAATTTGAAAATGTTGAAAATTATGAGCCTGAAATAGATCAATCTTAGCATGGTCGAATAAGAATCCTTCAACAAGGAGGAGATGAAACAAATAGAATTCAAAATGCAAGAAATCAAAATAATGAAAACATTCAAATACCTTAAAATAAAACTTATCAAGGACTAGAACAAAATTTACAATTCTTGGTCTAATAATTGTTAAATCAATTAGAGGGATAGAGTACTTATCTAAATTATAAAGGTGCTTTCTCAGATTGGATAAATAAAATAGAACCCTTATCATTTTAAAATGCCAAAATTGACCACCTTTTTAGTTGAAGACAACTAGTCAACAATTGAGCATATTGCTTAATTTACAATCAAATGTTGAGACTTGCAAGCAGTGAATATTTAAAAATGAAATATTTTTCATTTTTTTACTAGAACTGCATTTTCTTAGTATTCAAGATTGCATACTAACTCTGTGCACTCATAGGCATAGGTAGAAAGAATGTTTCAAGATCAATTTTATAAGGGTGAGATGAGAATTGGGTTGGTTGAATTCTTAAATATAAAAAGAAAACCTAGTGGAAACCTTTAATGACTATTTGTTTAGATTTCAACAAGTAAGAAATTATTGCTTCACTCAGATTGACGAACTTGAGATCAAAAAAATTGTAACAGTCGATTTTAATTTTCTACAAGGAAAATGTTGGTTAATCAACATATTGCTAATATTTCATAATTGATTGAAAAAGTCAGGCAAATTGAACAACTTCAACATGAAAAGTACAGAACAATGAAAAGATTTCCTATGAGAAAAGAAAAAACTTGAAAATGAGAATGAAATATATGTGGTTGAATCAAAACCAAGTCCACCGTATGTTTGTCCACTTTTAAAAAAAGCTGAAATGAAAGATAAGATGGACAATATAAATATGAGAATTTATTTTTTTGATATCAATAAAGTTGATAAAATCTTTGACCTATTGTTAAAAGATAAACAAATCAAGTTATTTAATGCCCAAAGAATTATGACAAAAGACTAATTCAAAGATCAAGAATATTGTAAATATCATAATATGTTTGGCCATGTGACTAATAGTTGTGTTTGTTTCAAGGAAATGATTGAAAAAGTTATTAAACCAGGATGTCTTCGATTCTTCGACCAAGAAAAAGAAATGTTAGTCAACAAAGACCCTATCCAACAACATGAATTATGTTGAACGGGTTGATTTCGATGAGGTCAACATGGTCAAGATCAATGTGGTTGGAATTTATGAATATAATGATCTTCTCGACACTCCTTTCATTCCTGAAGCTTACCTTGAAGAAGGTGAGTTAATTGTAGATTTTATTAAGAGGATTGAAGTATAGGAAGGTATTATAGAAATGCACCAAAGATGAGAAAAATATTATGATAAAGTGAAAGTGCTCTTGTATGGGAAAAAAGAAATAAGGATAGAATTGACCTTGAAGAATAAAAGAAAACTGATAAAAAGAAAAAAAATGTTGAAAAGAATGATAAAAAAGAAAAGTCAGTATTCAAACGCATTGACTTTGATTATCAAACAAATTTGAACAAGTGTGAAGGGGATTTTATATCAGAACAAAAGTGCTCCTTGATAATGCATTTACAAATAAATAGGTGAAGAATGAACCCCAATAAAAACAAAAGCAAGTCTGGAAACCTATATTCTAGAAAGGACAAAATAAGTAGTTCAATCCAAATTATAGCCACCACCACCTTCTACAAAGACATAAAAACATCAAATGCAAAGATCAACTAGAAGGAGGCAAAAATTTGGATGTTACTTTGACCCAATCTAGCTTTGGAGAATCAAGAAAAATGAAAAAGGACGAAGAGAAAACATATCTATGCAAATACGTCAAAACAAAATGTCAAAAAATGGAAATGGATATTGTCACATCCCAACCTATGAAATGTAGCCGGCGTAGGAAGTCACCAGTAAAGCCTTCCTACAAGCCTGACCATGCAATTTATACCAGAAATAATAAATTCAATAAAATATGACTAATTCCATTCATTATGATTCTACTGAAAATCTGGCAAAACCTCCTCTGTTTTTCGGACATCTGGCAAAATGCCAATACATCAAAAATGGGCTACATGCCCCAAAATCACCTGTATGACAATAACAATATACACAGTGGCCCAGGCTAACACATTTCAATCCTACTAGGCAACCAAACAACTCATACACATACAACTATACACAAGGTCCTATCAACTGCCAATAGTGTCCATCATGGTATACCTGGTCAGTCCGCCAAGAATGATCCATTCACTCAGTGAGCAGATCCGGAATCTGGATGGGAGGAGAATCTTGGGGCTCTAAAAAACATAAAACACAAAATAGTGAGTTTATGTAAACTCAGTGAGTAAACAATCCCTTTCAACCCAACTAAAATCCCCAAAGCTTCACAGTTTCATAAAGAAATGTTTCATGAAGATAAGGTTTTGCAAATACAAGTCAACGATATAAATTCTTAGTTTTCCATTAAAGCTATCAGTAAACAACATTAGTTCAATTGAAAACATATTATACATGCTAACAATGAAAATTTAAAACTCAGTCTAATAAAACATGCTACCAGATTACTCAAGAAGAATACAAGTGGTAACCGCTATCACAT
>JANHAO010022250.1:0-12254 GCA_026873985.1 Saraca asoca
TGCAATGACCTCTCGCACATGTTTTGTGAATTTCAAGTTTTGTTTGCTTTATGATTATTGTTTTGCTTTGCTTTCTCTCTTCATTAAGGCCATTCCTAGGTTTTGATCATGTTTGAAGCTTTTCACACATTAGGCATTTACGCAATTAAGCATTATTTGCATGATACATTTCAAACCAAATGTCTAAACATACACAAGCCTCCAGGTGTTATTTTGAGTATACGAGCTAGTAGGTAACCAAAATGGCTTATAGAATCTCAATTATACATTGCTGGTTAAATCCCATTTGCCTCATTGCATATATGAGTTGGGCATATGATAATTTCAAAGTATCTTCACCTGATAGTAGTATGGCTATTTACTTGAAACTCCAAGATATTACTCATGCATATGGGAATATTGTTTGAATAGTGGTTGGTTATTTTTAAATATTTGAAATACACACTTATATTTGATATGATTACATCATATCATAATAGCATATGATCCTTCTTGCCATATCATGATAAGTCCCTCAATGCATAGCTTACCTCACTAGTATGCCTATTTGATACAAGAATGATACACTTAAATTATATAGAAACTAACTTTTTCATTTTTGAGATGTGGGGTAATTATGGATTATTTAAACGGCGATGCTTGAAGCCCATCACTAAAGCATTTCCTCTTCATCAAGAGCCCAAATAACAATTGATTGAAGTGTCACCCAGTAGCATAAAACCCACCTAAATAACTCCCCTAGATATCGTGATATCATTAAAAGTAATGGTAAAGAATAACTTAAAATTGTTGCTCACCACTACACTGATCGCCCAAACAACACCATTGTCAATCTCTCCTAACATCAAGGAGGATGATAGTAGAAGCTATAATCACTATGTAATTATTCTTTGATAATCTCTAAGTGATAACTGTCAATGGTGGAGAAGATGACAAGGGAAGCTACAATCACCATTATGTTGGATATCACCACTTAACAATTCACTACCACAAAATTGATCTTTAGTTGTGGTTCATAGGTGGCAGTTAGTTTGAAACTGACACTAAAGATGTGTATAATCATACTCAAGTTGTCTGGCTTGACACTTGTGAAAAACAAAATTTAGTAGCAGTTTTCTAATGGTGGTTGTGTTAAACCACCTCTAACTACTATGAAATTGACCATTAGTAGCAATTAAAGGGAGGCGGTTCACCTAAACCTCTTCCAAGAATGCACTACAGCAAGTTACCTAATTTGGCACTTTGCTTAGTGACGGTTTTTACACAACCACCTCTAAACACCCAAAAATAATTTTTACTGATACATTATGAAACATTTTTGTTTCCTTTTTTTCTCCCTCAGCTCTCTTCATTTGTTCCTCAACTCTTAGATTTCTTGCTTGTTCACTCTCCTCTTCTCATATTTCTGTGTCTAAAAGCGGTAATCTTCTTTGCCTGTTGCTTCAATCTTATTTGGCATTGAATTTGAGCGATGGTAAGTCCCCAACTCACATATAGAACTCATTTATTTAAGGTTTCACTGTTTATTATTGTTTTTCCTTACTTTTCAGACACATGGTTCTAGGGGTTTAGGAGATGAATCATTTTCCAAACAAAGCAAAGCAACCCAGATGGGGTTTTTTCAAACCTAGTAGAATATATTAATCCAAAAGCTCTATTTTGATACGTTATAGAATTTTTTTATTTTTTGAGAATATATTAGAATATGTCTAATAAGTCACTAATATAAAATTAACATGAAGAATATTGAAATAAGAAGTTTTTAATCCATGAACATTATTCAAATTTGGCTTTGGAAAACTTGTTATATTAAATTTTAAATAAGAAGGGAAGGGTGGGGGGAGGGAGTATGTTGCACTTTATTCTCCATATGAAAATTTCCAAGCCCCACTTGAAAATTTCTACTTGATATATCCTAATTTATACATCAAGTTCCAAAACATGGGTTTGATTAATTAAGAACTCATCACAAAGTATGGTGATTAACTCACACATCCTCTTGATTTCACCTAAAATTAATAATTATACATTTCACCAGTTTTTCAAACTCTCCCTTTTCTTGATGATCAATTGAACTGTTGTTGCTCCAACCATGCCAAAACCCAGATTGATCATCAGTGGCACAAAACATGTTGCTTAGGCTTTCTTCTTTGACAATCTAATTAATATTATTTTGGCATTGGAGTTGATCTGGCCTTGAGGTAGTTTGGAAAATCTGTGCAATTGTTGTAGGCCTAGTAGTTGAAGGTGGAAATAGGATTTTGTTGGTCTGATGATGTGTGAAAAGAGAACTATCAATGGCTGGTGTTCTTGAGATATCCAACTTTATATGTGAGCTGTTCTCACTTCTATTGCTACAGGATCCTCTGTCTCCTTATGCACACACTTGTAACTGACCATAATTTTGTTCAATGTACATTAACTTGGTAGAGAAGAAATGAATGAAGGAGCATTCTTTGTAGAGGTGCCATAACAACAAAAAGGAGCAAGTTTAAAATGCCACTCAAGGCTTATAGACTGAGACTTTGAAGTTGGTAAAGGTGATTGTCCAAGGGATTGTCAACATGTTTTCCCTCGTTTTAGTTTTGCTTGCTTACTTCCCTTCAGTTTGATTTACGTCAAAGTGTTGGTAGAGCTTTCCAATATATTTTGACAATAAGCATCAAAATGACCATTATAATTGTCTCATGTCATCTGATGCAACAAAATTAAATAAACCCCTTACTGCGAGTAGCAATGACCAGTCTTGTTGTCCTCTCAATCCTTCCTATTCTAGGTGGATCAGCTTTCCTAGTGACTTTCTTATCATGTAAAGAAGAAAGCATGACAAAATTGTTTTTTGTTTCACTACTTCTATATTTTCTTTTACTTTGATCTCATCATATTAGAAGAACCATTCCCTTTTAATGAATTAGAACCTTCATTTATCATACGGTTTATTGAGTTTGAACTCTTGAGAATGTGGGGCTCAATTTCACTTGGGTAATCATCTCCTATGCAACTTTTTCCTTCATTAGGCGTGGCTTTCACTGAATCAACCAAATTACAAGTTTGTTGCCAATGTTGTTCTTTCTCTTTGAACCTGCCCTCAATTTTCTTAATCTACATGGCAATGTCACACAGATTAGTTGCATGTAGTTTCTTCTAGAAACTAAAAAAATATGGAATTAAGACGGCAAAGCAATAAAAGTTAAGTATAATAAAAAAAAAGAAACTCAAGAAATTCACTTTAAAATCATGGTTATATGCACGAAAGGTCAAGCTCTATCACAATGACAAGATTTAAATAGCATTTCAAATGCAATATGTAACAAAAATTATTTTCATTAGAGAAGCACCTTTAGATGAAGTAGGGCCTCTGAGTTCTGCTCTTGCTCTTTCAGTTTTCTCTCGAGCTCCTTAACTTGAAAATGAAGTAGCAGTTAGTGAGGTCATTCAATCATTGCGATTACCAAAAGGCATGTGGTATAAAATATCCATTATGTAAACAAGTTTTAGTGATTGACAACCTTATATTTTAGAATTGTAGATTGACACTCAAACTCTTGTAACTGCTCTTTCATCTTGTTCTCTAGATCCTAAACCTACTTATGTAGATTTGTTATGTCAACTTTTTATTTTTGTTCTTTCATTATGATTGATGAGTCAAATGAAGGATCCAAAATTGAGAGACCAACCTTTTGTCGATAGCTTGCAGTCTCTAATTGCAATTGTTCTTTCAGCTTTTTGTCTAACTCTTTGACCTTCAATAGAAATAAGTTTAAACTTAATAGCCAAGAATAATGAGTAACTAGTTAAAACACGCAAATCATTTTATGTATTCTAAGGCTAGCAGTCCCTCTTATGTGTTATCTATTGTACAGGTCATCAAGTGAGCACCTGTGCATATGGTCTATTGATATGGATAGTTTGGGTTAAACTTTGTTAGAAGTTTGAAACTAAAAACCCATACAAAAAAAACCATGCTAAACCATCAAGTTGATGAAATACATGTCATCCCCAACCAACTTGTTGAGCTATATGAATTTGAAAGTGCATGCACTTATAACTGATCATAATTTTGTTCAATTTAGATTAATTTGGTAGAGAAAAAATGAATGTAAGGGGCATTCTTCATAGAGGTGCCATAACAACCAAAAAGGAACAAGTTTGGGTTTCTTTTATTTGGACAATCAAATCAGGTATGTTTGTTCACCATATATTTTGGTATGCCTTGGGGTTTCTTTAAGACATGATTTTGTTTCTCCTTCTAATATCAATTGCTTTGTTTTTGTTTTCACTTTTCTTCCACTTTTTATGCCTTTGGAAAAGAGGGTTAGTAGGAGCTATAAAGATAGTTAAACATATACCAGCTCTAGTTGCTCTATTTATTTTTAGTCAACTTGGGTATTTCTTGTCCTAAGAATCATAATTGACTTTGAGCCCAAAAAGCTATCATATAAACATAGTAATGTTAACAGAACTAGATCGAATTTTGACTCAGAATAATTTATAAAAATGAAATTAAACTCATTTATATTAATATGATCAAATAATGGAAAGGAAGAAAAAGATTTAGATTGTTATCTCATCTCGGCTTTGAGAGAAAAATCAAATAGTTCACAACTGGTTGGAGCCACCACTACTCTCAGAAAACTATCCAGCCCATCAAAGATACTCTTTAAATAAGCTAAGCCTAGTTTATGAACTTCTTTTTGTCTTCACACTTGGGCAAAATTTTACCTAAAATATGCCAAAAAATAGATATTTTGTATGTTGGCCCAAGAAAAACACTTTTTTTGGGTTTACACAATAAGAGGCATTCTATATTTGATATAAAACCCACCCCACAGTTATACTAATTCCTAATAGTAACATTTTGCTATTTATCTGTGTTGTGGGTAAAAAATTGGTCCCACGATAAGAAGGGGCTCGAGAGAAGTTGAAGAAAGATCAACTCACTAGGGTCAAAGGCATTAAGTCCTGGCTCGCACACTCCTGATTCATGTGTTCAATACCTAAATCTACTTGAACTCATTCAACCCCAAACCAGCCTGTCCTCATTGGTCGAAGACCAGCAGTGACCTCAAGCCCATAATATCAACTCGCGAGACGAGGCACTGCTCAAAGAAGAGCTCAACGAGATAGAACTCTGAACAAGCCTATGTTAGACCTCATTCCTAGCAGACAAGAGGGGTCTACCAAGCTGAAAGTAACCTACAGAAGCTGAATTTTAAGAGATTATATTGTCCTATACATTTAATGCTTGTAATGATGTATTTATTATATGTAAAATTACTATTGTAACCTCCTAACCTCTACAAATAGGAGGTGAAGGATCTCTTGTAGAATAAGCTGAGATAGTTGTATGAAAGCTCTGTAAAATTCTCATCAGATTAATAAAAGAGACACCGTGGAGTTAGGGTCTGGTGTCATCCAAATTTGGCTAAACCATGTTAAAACCCAGTCTTCCACCGTTATTCTTCCTTTCTACCATCTTAATCTTTTTCTCCATTTCTCACTTTCATTAATTAGAAAGTAGTTTGGGATAAAAGAAATACAGCAGTTGATCGGGATTTGACAGAACAAGATTCCACCATCAACATTTTATTGCTAGAAGGAGGGCCCATCTGCTTTCTGCATCACTTATCTTTTTGCCTATAATGATGAGGGGAAGAGTCACCAGGAGCTCAAATACTCCAGTTGTCCAATCGACAGACACTCCTGATGTTGAAGCACATCACCAGTCTACTGTTGCTCTAAGAATTGAAGAGGCACAAACGTCTCACCAACCCTTGCCAACACTCGAGAATGTTGTAAGAGAGTTGGTCAAAATTGTGAAAATGTTGACTCAAGCACAAGCCCAGGGTGCAAATAGGTAGGAGGAAATTGTAGTGCAGCTCCAGCAGCTATGTGAAAAAGCCCGGAAAGAGACTCATAGAGATCGTGATGGTTAATGATCTAGGGGCTTGCAACAAGCTGAAAGTTTTAGCCCATGGTTCGAGGCACAAGACCCAGTATTAAGGGAAGTTATTCAAAGGTTAAAACAATTAGAGGAACATCTCTAATCTCAAAGTAATCAACCTCACTACAAGGAGACCTCACCCTTCTCTATAGAGATCAAAATGCAACCCCTGCCACAAAAACTTAAAGTGCTCATGATCCTACTATATGATGGGAACAGTGATCCATGTGATCATTTAGATGCGTTCAATGTTCAAATGGATCTTCAAACAACTGACCCTCTGGTCAAGTGTTGTGTTTTCCCGACAACGTTAGGAGGCATATCTCGAATGTGGTTTAGAAGCCTCTCTGCTCGTAGCGTTAATAGATGGGAAGAATGTTAAAGGAAATTCATAAACTAGTATTGGGCACTAAAGAGGCAGCTTATGCCCCTCTATCATCTTGCTATGATCTTTCAATGAAGGAATAAGTCATTGAAGGATTACATAGCTAGATTCAGGCAAGAGGCCAACTTTGTAGAAAATCTCTAAGAGGAAAATATCTTGAGAGTGATCTCTGTGGGACTCCACAAAGATGGAAAGCTATATAAAAATTTGTACTGGGAGGAAACCTTCAGCACGGAGGAACCCAAGCATAAAGCCGAGGTGGCCAGCGCTTCCCAAAGCAAAAAGAGGAGAGATGATGATCAAAGCCATAGCACTAGTAGCCGATCCATGAAGAAGGGCAAAGTCGAATGACCCTAACCTCAGGGATGCTATAAAAGCTATAATGTTTTATCCAACACAAGGGAAGACTTTGGAAAGCCCAAGCCTCTCTAGACTCTTGATAAATTCAGGAGCAATAAAGATAAACTTTGTGCCTACCATAATGAGATTGGGCATAACACTTCAGAATGCTAGGCACTGAAGGATGCCATTAAAGATCTTATCAAGAGAGGTCAATTACAGGATTATGTCGTAAGGCCATCAGAATAGCAAGGTCAACATCCTCAGTGAATTACTGATCGAGAGCAGGAGCCTTCCATAAGAACCATATCTTGATTATGTAATGTTGCACTAAAATAAATAAAATATTAGAATTTTGTCTAAGTATCCCTAACAAAGCGCTGCATGAAAAGTGAGCTACCTTGTATTGATATTATTGCCAGCAAAGTTAGTTGAGGTCCAGAGGCACTATTAAACACTCAAAATCCAACAAAGAGCTATGAGCTTGCTGAGGTGCAAAGGCATAATTAAACACTCAAAATCCAGCAAAGAGCTATGAGCTTATTGATGTGCTGAGGCACTATTAAACACTCAAAATCCAGTGAAGAACTATTAAACACTTGAAGTCCAGTAAGAGCCCTAACTTCATTCAAGTGCAAAAGTGCTATAATAAACTCATCACAACTTTCATGCAACCAAATGCCCATAGCTCGCATGCGACATGTGACCTGCCTAAAGTCACTATCAATCAAGGTGATCAGATGCCATGATTTGTTTCTAACTAAAGATATAGTCGAATGGTCGGAAGGAAACATTTCATTGATTCACAAAAAATACATGTTGTCACTAGCTATGTGTGAGAGTATTTGACACAATTTTCAGAAGATACAGAGGAAATTCATCAAAAGGCCTCATTCGGTGAGGTTAGTTTATATTAGGAGATTTTGAGAACATAATCAAAAGCAAAAGGAAGCCTAGGGCTATCACTTCCACAAGAAAAAAGAAAGTCAGCTACTGGGAGACAAACTCTCACCAACAGGAAAACCAGTAAGCATGGTTGCTCCTGCTTATATCCCTCCTTAGCCAACAGCTCCTTCATCCCCAAAGTAGTTCAAAAAGTGAGGAGGAGTTTGGCTAGCAGGGTCAAAACTCATGTAAAAGCCACAAGGAAATAATCCATGATTTGCACAAAACTTCCTCACGACCAGCATAAAGAGCTATCCACATGAGTCATATGCAATAGGCTATTCATGCCTTGTAACCCCATGTAGTAGACTATGCATACCTCAGTGCTTCACTGGAGGCCAAACAATTAGAAATATGAGGGGCTTTAAATTGAGTACCCATCTGAGCATTCTATGAAGAAACTTAGAGAACTTCATAAGCCCTATATAGACCGATCGGGTTTGCTGAAGGATCCAAGGGGTAATTAGCTGTTTCAAATCAAACGGTCGAAAAGGGATGAAATTGTCACACAAACTGCTATAAAGCATGGTAAAAAAGAAGTATGGCCTAAAGTAGATGAAAAGAAAGATTGAAAGCCTGAGAAGAAAACACGGTAATCTATGCACAAAACACGACAATCTATGCACAAAAACTTTGACTGAGTAAGAAAATTACGAATAAGGCCTTAGAAAAATTACAACTCCCAATCCAAAGAGTGAATTGAGAGTTAGGGGGACTTATGTTGTAAGTAAAAAATTGGTCCTGCAAAGTAGACAAGAAGGGGCTTAGGAGAAGTTGAAGAAAGATCAACTCGCTAAAGTCAAAGGCACTAAGTCTCAACTCACATGCTCCTGGTTCTTGTGTTTGATAGCTAATCTACATGAACTTGCTCAATCCTAAACTAACTCGTCCTTGCTAGTTAAAGACCAGTAGCAATCTCAAACCTAGAATATTAGCTCGTGAGAAGAGGCACTACTTAAATAAGAGCTCAGCAAGATAGAACTCTAGACAAGCCTATGTTAGACCTTAGTCCTAGTAGATAAGAGGGGCCCACCATGCTGAAAGCAACCTATGGAAGCCAAATTACAAGAGATTATACTGTCCTATACATTTAATGCTTGTAATGATGTATTTGTTACATGTAAAATTACTATTGTCACCTCTCAACCTCTATAAATAAGGGGTGGAAGATCTCTTGTAGAACAAGTTGAGATAGCTATACTAAAACTCTATAAAATTCTCATCAGATTAATAAAAGAGATGCCATGGATGTAAGGTCTGGTGCCCCCTAGATTTGGCTAAACCACATTAAAACTTAGTCTTCCACCGTCATTCATCCTCTCTACCATCTTTATCTTTCTCCATTTCTCACTCTTGTTAATCAAAAAGTAGTTTGGGATAAAAGAACTATAATAGTTGATCGGGATTTGGTAGAACCAAATTCCACCATCAACAATCTATTTATATCATTACATGGTAAATTAAAAAATCAAGATAATAAAATGAACATTACAGGCCACTATCAGCACCCTAATCCTTTCTTATCATCTCAAAAAACATTATCTTCGTCATCCTCATAATCCCACTTCTTCTTTTTTTTTTTCTTTTAATTTTCATATGGTGTTGTTTATTGTTTTCATAGTGATATGACACATTAGAAAACCATTTCTCAAAGTCATAGGATGTAGGACTAAAAAGGCTAATAGTTTCAATAAGGCCATATGTCCCCCACTTAATCTATTTGGTTGGACTGTCTACACTATGGAATGTGGACCCCAATTAAGTATTATTATATTATCTAACCTCACATAATTGAAATTTTGGTTATTTCACAAACCTCATTGGGTTTTTATAATTGTAATTTGTCATCTAGAATGAGGATTAGGAGGAGTACATCAAGCCTTTTAGCTAGTCTTATTTTGAGTTAAATTTGCATTTTATATAATATGTCATCAAAATCCCTTTCAATTTCCTTTTTTTATTATTCTTTCTTTTCAACTAATCTATAACATTTGTCCATGTAAAAGTTAACTAGGGGTATCATGCCAATGAACCATTTACATTAAGATTCCATTATAATTCAATTCAATGGATGATAAATGATGTTTTTAGGATCTCTAGGCACAACTTGTATGAACCGGACACACCACTAGAACTAATTGCTGAAGATGAGGAGTTAAATCTAAATGAGGGTTAGAGTGAACAAACTAGAGAATTTTATGAGTTAGTTAGAGATGGAAATCAAGAATTATATGAAGAGTGCTCCAAGTATTCGAAACTCCTTTTTCTATTCAAACTCTATTGTATAAAGTGCTTGTGTAGTATTACTAATAAAGCAATGTCCATGATATTAGAGTTGCTGCATAATGCATTTGCTCATGCAAAGATCCATGAATCTTTCTAGGAGGCTTAGAAAATCATTAACAAGCTCGGTCTCAACTACACAAAGATACATGTGTGTCCAAATAATTGGATGCTTTATTAGGGAGAGGATGTAGATAGAGAAGAGTGCAAGAGATGTCATACCTCTAGATGGAAGCCAAAGAGTAACAATAATGGAAGGGCTTCACTCGACAGTAGAAAGAAGGGGAAGAAAACTCCTGAAAAAGTGTAAAGTTACTTTTCACTCATGCCTCATTTGCAAATATTATTAATGTCATCTAAACCTGTAGACTACATGAAGTGGCATGCTATGGAGAGTAATAATGACAGTTTAATGAGATATCTAAAGGACTTTGAAGCATAGAAGATGTTTGATTCATCAAGCCCAGAATTTTCTTCAAATCCTCAAAATGTGTGACATTTCAACCCCGTATGGAAATGTAAGCACCAATTACAACATATGGCCAATTATTTTAATCCCTTACAACTTGCCTCCCTGGATGTTATGAAGCTGACCTCTTTCATCCTCTCAATGATTATTCCAGGAAAACAAATCCTTAGGAATGACATAGATGTCTACCTCCAACCTTTTATCCAAGAATTGCCAGAGATATGGAATGATGGTGTGGAAACATATGATGCATCAACAAAAAAAAATATTCAAAATGCATGCAGCTCTAATATGGACAATTAGTGACTTTCCTAGACTTGGAAACTTGTCTAGGTGGGACACTCACACTAGCTTAACTTGCCCAATTTGTAGCTTTGACTTTGAGCCTCAATGTCTCCCATATAGTAAGAAGTGGTGCTTTATATGTCATCGTTGCTTTCTAGATGCATCCCATAGATTTAGGTCTAATAAGTCTCAATTCAATGGAAACTCAGAGTTAAGAAAGCCACCAAAAAAATTGTCTGATTTTACATTTTGAAATGGTTAGAAAATGTTGACGTCATATATGGAAAGGTGCCTGACATGAAAGAAGTAGGAAAAAGATCTCAAGGTACATTGGCAAATGAAAGTGAAACACAACAATAGAAAAAGAAGAGTATATTTTTCCAACTTTCATATTGGAAATTTAATTTGCTATGTTGCAATCTTAATGTTATGCACATTGACAAAAATGTGTGTGATAATGCGATTTATACTTTGCTCGATGAACAAGGGAAAAAGGACCATCTTAATGCTCATAAAGACTTACAAGCAATGAATGTAAGGTGAGATCTATAGGCTAATGAGAATGGGAAGTACCCTCTGGCACTTTTTGTAATGACAAATGCCCAAAAGGATGTATTTCTCTATGGATTGTTAAAGTACCTGATGGATATTTGAGTAATATTTCAAGATGTATTGATTTAAGTCATCATAAGGTCTCTTGATTGAAAAGTCATGATTCACATATTCTCATAGAGCAATTATTACCATTGGCATTGCACAATTTGTTACTAGAGAAAGTAAATGCAATTTTAGTTCAGTTGTGTTCATTCTTCAGACACCTTTGCAGTAAATATTTTAATCCAATTGAGCCTGACAAGCTTCAAGAAAGAGTTGTACTCACACTTTGCCATATGGAAATGTTATTTTCTCCATCATTCTTCACTGTAATGGTTCATTTGAAAATTTATCTTTTTGAAGAAGCAAAATGTGGAGGACTTATGCATCATCGATGGATGTATCCCATTGAGAGGTGTGTATACTAGATTTATTTTCAACAACAATTGCAATACTGGTAATTAAATGCTTAGCTAATCATATTTGTATATTTTACATTGTACTCAATAGGTACTTGGGACATTTTAAGTTTTATGTGAAAAATAGGGCTCAATTGGAAGGCTCCACAGTGGAAGGTTACTTAGTTCAGGAATGTCTTACTTTCTATTCAAGGTATTTGGATGGAATTAAGACAAGATTCAATCAGGTTGGACAGGTTGATAACAATTCTAATCATGGTGACTCTTATCAAAAGTCATCTATCTTTCCAAAGATAGTTTGTTCGGTTAGACAAGCCTTAACTATTATGCTAACACAATTGGAGTTAACAAAAACACATAGATATATGTTGTTCAATTGCCTGATAGTTAACCCGTTCATTGAGGAATTGAGGACTTAAACAAAGAGATGACTCAAGGGTCAAACTTGATTAGAGGTAGAGATAATAGAAGCCATTAATAAGGAAGTTGCTGAATGGTTTGCTTGTCATGTAAGTTTGATTGTCTTCATTTGTCTATAATTTTTCAATTTTAATCTATGTAAGTAATATGTTACAATATGCAATCTTTATA
>JANHAO010022251.1:0-12260 GCA_026873985.1 Saraca asoca
TCTCACTCTTTTTAACAAAAACTACCCAAGAAAGAGAAAACGGTCTGCTATGTAGGCAATCATGAAAGCTGTGTAGTCTGGTTTGCTAGCTGCTATTCCTTTTGCTTTTCGCATATGTTTTGCAGGCTACTTTTTCTAGTTTTCTTCTAACTTACAATCCTCCAGCCAGTTGAGTGTGAGCTGGAACAAGTGATGATGCACTGGGCTCAAGATCCATGCCAATTGGGGCCTTAAAACTCCAACTCTGCAAAGGCCTATTTCGTAGCAATTCTTCCTCTATGTTGCAACTCATTTTTCATGCCCATAATTATCAATTTAGTTCTAGAAGTCTTCATAAGAAATGTAGCATTATGTCTTAGCTTCCATTTGGGCTTAGGTAGACCTCAATTGGACTTGTATAACTCTAGTTATGGTCTAATAAGTGCACAAAGGTCAGGTTGCTCAAGATAGTATTCTGGTCTTTTTTTTAACTCTAATTTCAGATATCCAGTTGGGTGATTCAGTCTTGGAGGTCTTCATAAAGTTTGTAGAGTTATGTCTTATATTTCCTACAAGACAAGAATCACATTAATTGAACAAGTGTAGATCAAGTTATGACCAAAATATAGAAACTACTCAAGATGGCTGAAAACTGTAGTATTTTGCATAATGAATCCAATTGACATCACACCATGAAAATACAATAACACAGCTAGAAATAAGTCATTTTGGACCTTAAAATGCTAAGTGAGAGGACAATTAAATGAGTGAATTATTTTGTTATTATTGCTCATAGAATGCCACCTGTAAGAGCCAAAATGCAGGTTATATATTGTCTTATATAATTAATGTTTGATGTAACTTATTTACAACATGTAAAATTACAATTATAACTTCCCACCTTCTATAAATAGGAGGAGGAGGATCCTTGTAGGACAAACTGAAATCAATATACTGAAACTCTATAGAATTCACTTTAGATTAATAATAGCTACTGTAGATGTAGGGACCAGTACTACCTGGTTTTAGCCAAACCATGTTAAAAACACTGCATCCCATTACTCTTCTTCCTCTCCATTATCTTTGTCATCTTCTTTGTTTCCCATTTTATTCACTAAAGAGCAGTTTTAGGATAAAAGAACTACATTGGTTTACTGCAATCTGGCAGAACCAAATTTCACCGTCAACAAAAATGAACCCCTCCTTCAATTTAAAACAACTTACACTTAATCTTAACATCCAAAGTAATTGACTTCCTCATAATAAAAGTAGATAATTTCCATTTTCAACTCCTAGGTTAGCATAAAATATTCTAACTAGCCTACGATAACATTTTGCACTATAGGTTACAAATTTTCAACAATTTGTACTTCACTGGCAAATCATATAAGGCAACATGGATATTATCAAGAAATTCAAATCCCAACATCTCAAAGGAAAAACAAGTTTTTCCTTATACTTGGCATACCTTTCATATGAATCATCATTTGCAAAAAAATTTTGCTCCTCGATTGCAACATTGGTTTGATGCATGCTTGTCTCCAATTACTTTTCTTTTCTTGGAACTAGTCACAAAATCATCAGTCATTTTGGTTTGAATAAGGAGAGGGAAAGGATTTGGGTAATGTAATACCCCAAGTCCTTATAGAAAATTGTTATGAAAATTTCTTGTATAAATTTTGAATATTTAAAGTTCAAAAGTATAAAATTTGTAAAATGCATCTTGAAGAGATTTTAACAAATAATTTTATCTCATAACTTACAATTTGTAATAATTGTTTCAAAAGGTTGGCTTTTCTTTCTTATTTTAGTAATTGTTAATAATACGAAAACATATATGCAGAGAACAATAAAAAAATGAATATGTGAGTTGATTATTTTACAAATGAACCCTATAGTTTTGGTACTTCGCAAGAGAGTTATTTTCAAAGTTCCTCTATGTAAAGAAAAATTTTCATTAAGATACCCTTTTATTTATTAGTGAATAGAAAAAAAATATCAATTATGGTTTCTGAGGTAATTGAGTTTAGATATTTAACAAAACATATAGTAGATATAGCTATTTTGTTTAATGTTTGAAGTGTTGCCTATTTTGATTATAAAATGATAAAGTAGTTGAATTTACGGTTTTGTATCAGCCTAATTATTAACAAATAAAGTATTTAGTTTAAATAATTGTAAATAGGTTTTATGTTGACCAAATTGACAAATGTTGAGTTAAATCTTCCTACACTACACAAACTGTATTTCTAGTTATGAAATTCATTTCTTTTTCTTATTATTACTTTCTATTCATTCTCTCCCATTTAGAGAATAGCTCGAACCCTAGTCATCTTCTTTCTTTCTATCACTAGGCCTAATCTCTTTCTCACTCTCTCTCTCTCTCCAATAAATACCACCAACAAACTAGCTCTGTTGTTTCATTTTCCCTCTACTTCTTCCTTAAATTGTGTTTGCCAACAGAAGATTTTGGATTACATCACCAATCTTCATCTCCTGAGCCATAACCTTTGTCATGCTAGTGAGAATCCACCTCAACTAGCCATTGTTCATAGCACCACTAATGACCCATGCCTTCCCCCATTTGTCTGTTTTGTGCTAGTCATGCTGAGTCTAGCACTTATGCCTAATTCAACTTGGATGTTGAAGTAAGGTAGCTAGATGTCTATTCAACTAATCTACATTGATTTCAACCACTCTTCTAAGGTATCAAGGGCATTTTTCTCCTTCTAATTACTGGTAAGCATTTTAAGGCCAACCTAGCTTATTAATTGTTTAAAACCATTTAGTCTCAGCTTAGAACCCAAGGTGTTCTAGTAAATATATGTGTTCTAATTTGTGAAATATCTTAGTTCTTGAGATTTTAATTTATTGAAGTAGAGTATTAGTGTAGGTATTAATTAGACATTTAATTATTATACTTAATTAGAAATTAACCTAGGCAAATACTAAATTGTGCTTAATATGTGTAGATTAAAATAAAAAAGTCAGATGGTTTGATTTAGGAAATTTGGATTTTAAGATTATATCATTAAACCAAGCAATTTTCATTAAGTAAGGTTGATAAATATTAGTACTTGATGTTGAGACTTGAATTTAGAGTCTTCTCAGTACTTGAGAAGCCCTTCCCACTCTTTGTCCTTAATCTAATGAGGTTGAGTGGGCCTTTTCTTCTACATGTCATCCATTGTATCCTTTATTCTGCTGGAACCCTTGTATGTCCTTCTCATAAGAAAGGTTCTATTTCCAATATTTTTGCAATTAAAAAACAAAGAAAGCATTAAATAGTTAATAAATAATTTAAAAAAGAAATTTAAATTATAAATAAAGTATGAAAACTTTACCCCAATCTCCACCTATAACACTCTATAATTGGGCTCAGAAATACTCTTCCACGTAAGTCATACACCCTCATACTTGCTCATGATGATATGGTGTATGGTGCTTATTGGCTTGTGAATCGGGTAGAACCTAAACAAATAAATATAAACATAATTAAAAATTAAAAATAAAGTTCATAATCAATGATACATATCCATCTTCTGTGGTATACTAGTCTCTCCTAGACTAAGTACGAGTACCCTAAGGAGTAGAGATTATCTAGTGGTAGATGCCACTCTTGAAGATGGTGGCCATTATGATGGTGCCTTCTATGTCTCTAGGGACAAGTCATGCTACTACTATGACTGTATTTGTGCTAGCACCTATGCAGGTGGCTCTATCTGGCTAGAGGTAGGTCAGGATATGGGCATGAAAGTGTAGTTTAGAGGAATGACAGTTGGCAATCTCTAACCGGCCATCATGGGTAAACTATTACCTAGGGAATCATGATGGAAACTTCATCCCTAAGACCACTATCCACTACCATCTCATCCACCCATGCAGCTTGTCATCTACAAATATTCATACATGACATAATTTAAAAATAGTCATATTTATATTTAGAGCATAGACACCTTATCTAACTATCACATAAATAAATTAGCTAAGGTTTTGTAAAATCAATAAATTTTCCACCCTATTAAGAAAATCCATCTTGCATCTTCTACGTCTCAAATAAAGTCTATCATACATCTGACTATGGAGTTCTAGAATTTTCATATTTTATTTTTTGAAGTTAATAGAAATAGGATAAAATTACTAAATATTTACAAAAATATATAAGAGAAACTATTTATAGAATTTCCATTTTGCATAAATAGTTCCATTCTTATATTTTCTCAAGTATTAATAATTAATATCTACAAGACAATTACTAATTTCAAAAATTAACAAAATCAAAATATATGTATAATTTCTAAAAAAAAAAAGTTCTGACTCAAAATATATGTTATTCTTAAAGTAATATCAACAATACTATTAAGCATGTCATCTAGCAATGTAATCCAACTCAATCTAATTTAAAATATATGTAATTCCTAAATATAATTTAAAATATATAATTAGTCAATCATAATTCAAACATACAAGAAAATAGAAGTAATAACTAAAAATTAACTTCTAGAACATGAAAAATGGTCAATAAATAATTAACTAATAATTAAAAATATATACTAACTTTAATATTTAAGCAAGAAAAGTGACAAAAAAACTCATACATAAATTGAACCCCAAAACTATATAAAGCAAAATAAGAAAAGTGAATCAAATCAAAAAGCACATAATAATTAAACCAAAACAATTGGTAAAAATATAAAACGAAGTAGTAAAAACAATTTAATCAGTTTAGATTTGTGAAAAATACCTTAAAAGCACAAGATTCAAGCTGGGAAAGTAAGAAAGAGCTCTAATGTGCAAAGGAAGCAAAAGAAAAGGAAAATGAGCGACAAATCATACACCTGACTGTTTGAAAGTTTTTAATTTTTGTGCCCTTTTTCCAATGGTTTTTCTAACAAAACTTACTGTCCAATGGATTTTCTAGTAGATTATAGTAGTCGGTAACTAACTGCCTTTTTCAATTTCGATCACTTTTTCAATGAGTTTTTTCCAACAGATTTTTTTTGTCAAAAATCGTGTGTTTTTTTGTAGTAATGGGCACAAGGATGAATATTATTTCCTTTGTCCATAATAGTGACACATTATGTGTAGTTGGTTTTTCATGGTTTTTCTAACAAAGAGGTTTTATAAAAAGATTTTGGCACACTTGTTACAAAATCAAGACCCTTTTTATTAAAACCGCACCTTTGGCTTCAAGAAATGCATTAAGTGTTTTCTTGTCATTTGTGAAATTTTCAAAGTTTTTTACAATCAGAGGAAGAGTTGTAGCAACTTTTAAGGCCAGAGTTTTCCTTATTCTATCATCATCATTCTTGGGGTATCTCTTCAATTTCATCTTATACTCTTCCAAGTTGCGAAATAGCTCTTGCAGAGTTAGTAATCTCATCTTCATAGACTCCTTAATAGCTATAATCTTGGGTTGCCATTCAATGGTTAGGGAATGAAGGACTTTATGAAACAAATCAATATTCTCAAACTTCTTACCAATTATGCTCAAATGGTTAATAATTGCAGTAAATCTTTGAATCATATCCTTAATTGATTCACCATCGAAATAAGTGTGTGAGCCTTTGAAACCTTAACTTAGGTCATGCCAACATGAGCCATTTTGAGTGTATCCCACATGTCTTTAATAGTAGAACAATTTGATACCCACTCATACTCACTTGGCTATAGGGAATTGGATACAACCTATTTGACATTAGAAATAAGTAAATGTTTCTTTTTCTCATCTTTGATCTAATCACTTCTAGGTTTGAAAATGGTTATAATGTTTTCAATCTTGATCAGAAGATTGTATCCACCTTCCACTATTTCCCACATATCAATATTTGTAGCTTCAATAAAATCTTTCATTTTTTGTTTCGAATATGAGTAGTATTGTCCATTCAACCCAAGGGGCTTAGTTAATGGATGACACTCTAGTAAAGTACTAAAACCGCTCAAATCCATAGGATCTTTTTAAGGCGATTACACCTTGATACCAAGAGTCTTGTTTTAATACCAATTGTAGCCACTGATTCAACTAAGAGGGTGAATTAGTTTTAGGATTTTATACTTTTGAAAACATATTTCAAAAAATCCTTTTTAAATTTTGTAAAACCAACAAAATTGCTTGGAAACAAGAAATAAAACCCTTCACACAATAATTTTAGAAAATCAACATTCACAATATCATTAACACATCTTCACCATGAATAATGATGAATCACACAATATAAAGTGCAAAAAGCAAAAGTGGAAGGATAGAGAAATTCAAATGCATATCTATAGTGGTTCCCCCTTGAAAATCGTCTCCAAGGTATACATCCACTTCCAAGATCCCAACCAAGCTTGAAACCACTAAAAATTAGTCCATCCAAGTTTCAAACAGGCACAAGCATAAGCCTTTATTGCAATTGCTAAAGCATAATCAAAATACCCTTTAAGAATCACACTAAAAAAAAATTAAAGAGCTCAACCATTCTTTTTAATCTAGGTAAGGCTAACCCTAGAAAACCCAAAAATGTTTGAAGAGAAATGATAGAAATTGAGAGAACTCAGCAGTTTAAATTATAAATTAAAGCTCTATAGATATGAACTCACTCAAATCAAACTCAGATTTAAGAAATCAAGTAAAGAATTGATGCACAAATGAAATGGGTAGTATCTTCCTTAGAGGTATTAGGTTTTCACAATCAAGAAGTGTGTGAAATTAGTGTTTATTGCAAGTAATAATGGCACATAATAAATGAATGTCATTTCTAAAATTTACCTTTTACAATTAGAATCATGAATTCAAAATTTAAATTGCGATCAAAATCACAAAAATATAATGCAAAACCAAATTTGAATTGCCTTGAATTGCAAACTCTCTAGCACCCCTAAAAGGCTTGCAATCAGAATCACAAAAAATAGTTTAAAGTCTAATTCAAATTACCAGATTTTGAAAACTCTCTAGCACTTACCCTATAGCCACGATCATAATCATGAGTATAGTTCAAAATTGTCAATTCGAATCGCAAGGCTAGGGTTTGAATAAATTTCATAAATTCATTTCTGTTATATGTGAAAATTGGTTTGACCTGGATGAACCTGCGAGCAGCCCGAGAGAGACAAAAGGACTAACTTGAAGGATATTTAGATCACTCTGCCATTAGATTGTGTCACGAGTCAACCTCCTTAGCTCAAGCTCGTGCATGACAAAACGAGCTCAACCTCTCTGTCCTGAAGACAGGCACGTCCCCAGGCTAAATGATCTAGTCAATGAAGTACGACTAGCAACCTGAGAGCTTGGTAGATAGAAAACTCGCTCACACTCTGCCCAGGAGACATGTCAGGCCCACCTGCAGAAGACAATCTACAATAGTCGAATAACAGGATTTTGTCTATCCATTCTGTCTTGTACAATAAATGTTGATGTAATAGATTTACTACATATGAAATTACAATTGTAACCTCCTCTTCTTTATACATATGAGGAAGGGGCCTTCTGAAGAAAGAGAGAATGTCTAGGAGGCAGGCAAAAACTCTGCCAAAATAGAGAAAGAGAGTTAGAACATGTCAAAACTCTTAGAGGAAGAAAACTTGTATACTGAGATCTTTCTAGAGATACTTGTACAATAACACACTATCATGGATATAGGGTCAGGTTCTATTCGGATTTGGTCGAACCACGTTAAAAATCTTGTGTCTCTTGACTGCCCTTCCCTTCTTCTTTGCGTGTTTTGCTGATTTGTTGTGTTTGAACTAGTTGACGATCAGAGATCCCAAAAGAATCTCCCCACTGGCTGAAGTTTGGCTTGACACCAAAATTTAATGTCAACATTCTTTGCGCTGTCTGTGGGGATCTCACCTATTCTGGTTCATTTCCTATTGCAATGGCCAAGGGAAGAGTCACTAAAGCTTCAAATGCATAACCCCATCCTCCAGAAGGTCATGTCTCAATGACAGACTCCTCTATTACTTTTATTATCAGAGCACCCCCAGGCGTCCCTCCAACTAGTTTAGTATAACCAATTCCCACCACTGACGGCACCGATGGAGTGCAAACTTGGCTCCAGCGTCAGGAGAGGCTTGAACACATGATGGGAGAGTTAGCTAAAACGATCACAATGTTAGTGCAAGCACAAGCTTAGAATATGCGAGGGCAAGCTAAGACTATCATACCTGGAGTGGAGCGTTCCAATGAGATTGACCAAGAACAGACCTCAAATCGTCATTCGCACAGTCGGAAAAATGAACCAAGCCACCAAGTCTCTAGCCAAAGACTGGGGAGCTTAGATGTTTTGGTGGAAGATCTCCTTCAAAAAGTCAAGCATTTAGAGGAGTGCCCTCAGGCTCGAAATGATCAAGGCCACTTTGGGGAGCAAACTCCCTTCTCTAGGGAAATCGTGGAGGAACCCCTCCCATGCAAACTCATAGTTCCAGCTATTCCGCTATATGATAGAGATAGAGAGCCACACAATCATCTGGACTTGTTCAATATCCAGATGGAGCTCCAAACCTACAACCCCTTGATCAGGTGTCATCTCTTCCTCTCTACTTTGGGTGAAGTCTCTCGAATGTGGTTCAGGAACCTCCCAGCTTGCAATATTAGTAGTTGGGATGAGTGCCAAGAAAAGTTCATTAACCAATACCGAGTGCTGAAGAAGCAACTCACGCCCCCATGCATCTTGCTACAATCTTCTAGAGTAAGCATGAAATGTTGAAAGACTACATCGCTCACTTCATACGTGAGGTGAAAAATGTGGAAAAGCCTTCGGATAAGGCTATCCTGACTGCCATATCAGCGGGACTTCACAGAGATGAAAAGTTGTTCAAGAGTTTATACAAGTCCCCGGTTAGTAATCTGGGTGAGTTTTATAAGCAAGTCGGGAAGCAAATTAGATGGGATGAGACTTTCAGTTTGTAGAAGCCCAAGGCGAGCAACTCGACCTAAATTAAGAAGAGGGGTCATCGTGGAAACAGGAATGACAGCCCCAATCAATAGCTCCTTAAGAAGAACAAGGATGAGTGACCTCGATTTTCATATTGCCATAGCACCTACAACATCTTGTCAGATGCCTAAGACAAGATTTTTGTGATGGAAAGAGACAAGGAGGATTTCGGAAAGCCTCCACCCTTAAAGACTCCCAGCAAGTCCAAGCTCAACCGAGGGAAATTCTGCGCGTACCACAATGAGTTCGGGCATGCTACCTCAGAGTGCTAGGCGTTGAAAGACATTATCGAAGATCTCATCAAAAGAGGTAGCTTGCATGACTACGTTGTGCAGCCTTCCAGGCAATGGCTTAGACTATCTCAATAAGATCTCGAGCGAGAGCAGTCTCTTACTATTAGGATTATCTTCTAAATTTTTATAATCTTTGTCAATTATATAAACAATTTGAATGCCTCTACTAATTTTAAATTTTCTTTGAACAAGTGATTTGCCTAACTGGCACCCTTTTATTTGGGCACAAGATCGCCCCGACCACAAGATCGGTCACCTTTTATTTGGGCATAAGATCGCCCCGACCACAAGATCAATCACCTTTTTATTTGGGCACAAGATCGCCCTGACCACAAGATCAGTTACCTTATATTTGCGCACAAGATCACCCCAAGCATGAGATCTCTCACTCTTCAATTTCACAACTCTCATGCAAACTCTATTATTTCGTAGCTCTCATGCGAACCTATCTATTTGGCCATGAGATTGGCCCGAGCATGAGATCTCTCACTCTATTATTCTATAACTCTCATACGAACTCTATTATTTTGCAGCTCTCATGCAAATCTATTTATTTGGCCACGAGATTGGCTTGAGCACAAGATCTCTCACTCTTCAATTTCATAGCTCTCATGCAAACCTATCTATTTGGCCATGAGATCGACCCGAGCATGAGATCGCTCACTTTATAATTTTGTAGCTTTCATGTGAAATTGTCTATTATTTCACAGTTCTCATACTAACTTATCTACTTATTTGGCCACAGGATCGGCCCAAGCAGGAGATCGCTCCAACTCACAGCTCATTTATGACCAAGTGTTAGTAGCTCTCACACTATTTTCTGACTATGTGCAGATTGCATAGATTGATCAAACAATGCAATATATAAAAGCAACACACAGAGATTACAAAAAGGAAATTATATTCATTAAAAGACCTCGATGAGGCAGAACTACATCAAAAAGCTCTGAATACAAGCTAACCAAAATATAAAAAGGGAAAACCTATGACTAGGAAGAAGGACTAGCCATGAAGAGCCACACCCTAGCTAATTAGAGCCGGTGCACCACCAAGGTCCTCAAATTTTCCTTCCAATGCATTCTCGATGACAACACCACAGCTCCTTATTTTCTTCGGCCTCCAGCTCCTCATCTGATTTGTGAAAAGAGTAAATCAAGAAGCGTCAGGAACTTGGCCGACTGGACAATTGCCTCACGATAGCGCCGAGAGGATGTAGTCTAAAATCCATATGAGATCCCTCCATGTTATCAGAGAAGCTGAATCTTTCAAGTTCTCTATGCAATAGACCATACACACCCCGAAGGAGGGCCAGAATGTCGAAAATAATAGTGGTTTGTCAGGAGACTCCATCGCTTGCTTAGTGTAGTGATAGAAGGGATTCCCCCTCCCATATATAGAGCCAAGTCTAGCTCCATCGAAGGATCCAGATCCATCTCCCCAACTACCATCATTTATTGCCTCGGGAAAGGCTAAGGTTGACTCACCAACAATTGCCAGACGCGTGCCATGAGGGGCATGGCCTAGAGCAGATGAAATGATAGTCTCTGAAGGAGACTTCGACTGACCAGATAACGAAGAGTCACAACTCCCAGCCCATAGAGCGAGCTGAGAGTTGGGGGCTTTGTTATATATGAAAATTGGTTCGACCTGGATGGACCTGTGAGCAGCCCGAGAGCGGCAAAAGGACCAGCTATAAGGATATTCAGATCACTCTGCCATTGGATCACATTGCAAGTCGGCCTCTTTAGCTCGAGCTTGTGCATGACAAAGTGAGCTTGACCTCTCCGTCCTGAAGACGAGCACGTCCCCAGGCTGAACGATCCGGTCAATGAAATACGACTAGTGACCTGAGAACTCGCTAGATAGAAAACCCACTCACACTCTACCCAGGAGACATGCCGGCGCCACCTGCAGAAGATAATCTTCAATAGTCAAATAATAGGATTTTGTCTGTCCATTCTATCTTGTACAATAAATATTGATGTAATAGATTTACTATATATGAAATTACCATTGTAACCTCCTCTCCTCTATAAATATAAGGAAGGAGCCTTCTGAAAAAGGAGAGAATGTCTGGGAGGCAGGCAGAAACTCTGTCAAAATAGAGAAAGAGAGCTAGAACATGTCGAAACTCTAAGAGGGAAAAAACCTATACGCTGAGATCTTTGTAGAGATACTTGTACAATAACACACTACCGTGGATGTAGGGTCCGGTTCTATCAGGATTTGACTGAATCACGTTAAAAATCTTGTGTCTCTTAACTACCATTCCCTTCTTCTTCATGTGTTTTGCTGATTTGTTGTGTTTGAACCAGTTAATGGTCAGAGATTCCGAAAGAATCCCCCCATTGGCCGGAGTTTGGCTCGACACCAAAATCCGATGTCAAGATTTTCAAAAGCATTTAAACTCATTTCAAACCTTATATTTCAATCAAAAAATATATTTTCAACTATAAAGAATTTGATAAATCATTTAAGAATATACACTACAAGAAAAACCCGATATTCCAACGGAATATTCCAACGGATTTTATCCGTTGGAATATTCCAACGGCTTTTCCCACGGAATAAGGTCCGTTGGATAAGTCCAACGGATTTTCCCACGGACTATCGGTCCGTTGTAATAATTCAACAGGAAATAGTAATATTCCAACGGAGTAAGATATCCGATGAAAAATCTGTTGGAATTATCCAACGGATATTACAACGGTCATTTATCCGTTGGAATATTCTAACGGATATATTCCGTTGAAAATTTTCCATTGGAATAATCAAACATGCTTAAATAATACGGCGCGCTTTGATTATTTATTGAATTCCAACGGACATTTCCGTTGGAAGTTCCATTGGAATTTTAAAATACGCTTAAGTAAAATGGCGCGTTTCGATTATTTATTGAATTCCAATGGAAATTTTCAGTTGGAATGTCCGTTGGAATTTTCGAAACCCTTATACTCGTTCCCAAATTCATTTTCGCAGATCTGGCTGAAAGTTTTCGAAGAAAATCGCAGCTTCCGGCATCTTCCAGCGTCCTATCGTCTTCTCCGGTGAGATCTGACCATTTCGTTCGGTT